>JACEIK010000560.1:129261-149260 GCA_018107945.1 Datura stramonium | reverse complement strand
GAGGGGAGTGGTGGAGGGTAATGATATAGAAGGAGGAGGATGAAGTGGAAGATCGGAGGAGGTGGAGCTGAGGTTGCTGAAATATACTAAAAAGAATGACCGTTGAATTTTTGTTTTGCATGAAACTTTACTTTTTTGATAAGGATAAAATATAAATTAAACTTTTATGAATTGAAAAGAAGTTAAGATGAGGTACTTTTACACATAATTAAACAATGCTTAATATGAGCATGCAATGTTATATTCAATATGTCGCACGGAAAGATGAGGAGTCAAATATGATTTTCATGATCGAGTCACACAAAAATGAGTCATATTCACTATCAGTCACGTGACTTGCACGTACATTACAATATAATTATTATGAATTTTATATTAAAGAATTAGAATTTTCAATTACAATCATATTATAATTTTTTTTTTGGTGTATTAAAAATAAAATTTAAAACATATAATGAAAATATCATGCTAGTTATTTGAAATTTCACCGAAATTAACTTTAGAGAATTATACAAAACAAAGAGTGTGTGAAAGGTGCATCTTTAATTTTTAATAAACACCAATCTTCACACTATCCNTTTAATAAACACCAATAATATCTCATGACATATAATAAATTTTAAAAAATTGCAACTTCAACAACTTCCATAAATCAATTCAATAATTCTTAAAGTTAAATTAACACAAAATATTAAGTTATATTAAAAATAAAACTCTGAACTAAAGAAGGGTGGTGGTAAGGAGGAGGAGGAGGAGGAGGAGGATCAGAGAAGGTTGAGCTGAGGTGACTAGCAGATAAAAAAATATAGGTTAAAAATAGGCTAAAAAGGGTAATCGTTAAATTTTGTTTCGCATGAAACTTCACATTTTCGGTAAGGATAAAATATAAATTAGATTTTTATGAAGTGAAAAGAAGTGAAGATCACGTGCTCTTACACGTCATAAAACAATGTTTAATATGTGTATGCAATATGTCCAATAGAAAGATAAGGTGTCAAATATAATTTTCAAGATAGAGTCACATAAAGATGATCGGTTATGATTCACCATCAGACACTCACTTGCACATACATTACAATCTACTTATTATCAATTTTGCACATATAACAACAAAATTTTCAATTGCAAACATATTCTAAATATTTTAGTGTACTGTAAATAAAATTTGAAACATATAAGAAAAATGTAATGCTAGTTACTTAAAATTTCACATAAATTAACTGTAGTGAATTACTCAATTTGGTTTTTTTAGTCATCAATAATATCTCATGACATATAATAGATTTAAAATAAAAAAGAAGAAAAATTACAACTTCAACCACATTCATAAATCAGTTGAATGATTTTTAAAGTTAAATTTACACAATATTAAGTTATAGTTAAACATAAAACTTTGAATTAAAGAGGAATGGTGGTAATGAGATCTGAAGAAAAAAGGAGGAGGAGGAAGATCAGAGGAGGTGGAGTTGAGGTGGCTAGCGGAAAAAAAAAATTATGTCAAAAATAGGCAAGAAAAAAATAACTGTTCAATTTTTATTTTGCATAAGACTTCACATTTTCGACAAGAAAGAAAATATAAATTTGTCTTTTTATAAATTGAAAAGAAGCGAAGATCACGTGTTTTCACACATCATTAAGTAGTGTTTCATATGCATATACAATGTTATGTTCAATATATCTCACAGAAAAATGAAGTGTCAAATATAATTTTCAATATTTAGTCACATAAAAATGAGCAAAATTCACCATCAGACACGTGACTTGTACATACATTATAATATAAATATTATAAATTTTACATCCAAAAAAAAAAATTTCAATTGCAAACACATTCTAAAAATATTTTTGGTTACCAAAACTAAAATTTAAAATTTTATCGAAATTAACTATAGGGAATTACACGAATAAAAGAGTGTGTGAAAGATGTATTTTAAACATCAATAATATCTCATGATATATTAAAAAAATTAAATAATAAATGAACGAAAAATTGCAACTTCAACCATTTTCATAAATTAATTTAATAATTTTTAAAGTTAAATTAACACAAATATTAAGTTATATTAAACATAAAATTCTGAAATTAAAGAAGAAGGAAGAGAAGAAGGAGGAGAGGGAACAAAAGAAGGAGAAGGAGAAGGAGGTGGAGAAAGAGAAGGAGTAGGAGAAGGAGCTGAGGTGATTAGCGGATGAAAAAAATATGTCAAAAATAGGCTAATAAAATATAACCGTTGAATTATTATTTTCTATAAAACTATACTTTTTTGGTAAGGATAAAATATTAATTAAACTTTATGAATTAAAAAGAAGTGAAGATCACGTGCTTTCATGCATCATTAAACGGTGTCTTAATATGCCCATGCAATAGTATGTTCAATATGTCTCACAAAAAGATGAGGTGTCAAATATAATTTTCAAAATCGAGTTACATAAAAATGAGTTATGATTCACCATTAGACACGTGACTTGCACGTACATTATAATATAATTATTATGAATTTTACATTCAAAAATTAAAAAGAAGTGAAGATCACGTGCTTTCATGCATCATTAAACGGTGTCTTAATATGCCTATGCAATAGTATGTTCAATATGTCTCACAAAAAGATGAGGTGTCAAATATAATTTTCAAAATCGAGTTACATAAAAATGAGTTATGATTCACCATTAGTCACATGACTTGCACGTACATTATAATGTAATTATTATGAATTTTACATTCAAAAAGTAAAATTTTCAATTGCAAACATATCCTAATAATATTTTTGGTGTACTAAAAATATATATAATTTAGAACATATAATAAAAATATAACGCTAGTCATTTAAAATTTCATCAGTAATGAATTACAGGAACCAAAGACTGTGTGAAGACACATCTTTGATTTTTTAAACATCAATAATATCGCATGACATATAAAAGTGAGATCTCAAAAAATATTATTATCAAGATTGAGTTACACAAAAATGAGTCGTGATTCAATATCAGACAGTTGAATTGCACGTAAATTATAAAATAATTACCATGAATTTTACATCCAAAAAATCATAATTTTTAATTGCAAACATACTCTAAAAATATTTTTAGTGTAATAAGAAAAACATATAATTTAAAAATTATGCTATTTATTTCAAATTTCATCAAAATTAAGCATTGTGAATTACACAAACTAAAGAATGTATAACAATACATTTTCAACTTTTAAAACAACAACAATATTTCATGACATATAATAAACTAAAAGAAAAAATAAATGAAGATAAAATTGCAACTTCAACCACGTATGTAAGTCAATTCAATATTTTTTTTTGGATAAATAACTAAGTTTATTACAAGTACGCAGGTTACAAGCACAACAAAAAGCAACACTGGACAGCTAGCCCCAATCCTGCTAAAGGCAAAAAACACAATATGGCTCCCTAAGACATCATTAGTTAACACTTAGTACAGACTAAGTTATGGATAGTAACTAAAAGAGTTCAACAAAGTGACTAATATTGATTTAGTGACACATCTGAAATGAAATCAACTATTCTGGTCTTAGTTTGAAATATTCTAAGGTTTCTCTCCTACCACACATAATACATTTTTGTTTTCAAAGTCATTCTGAATACTTCATCTCTTGCCTGCTTAGTCTTACCCTTGTGATGTTGCACAACCCAGTTCACCTCCTCTTTCTAGTTAAAAACATGTTTGTTTATATGTAACCAAAACAACACTTTCTGCCAAATAAAAGCTGAGAAGGGATATTAAAAGAACTAGTGCACACTACAGTCAATCCTAGAGTTGCATAGAACACAATTTTACATCTGTCATAGACCCCTATAGAGATAGTCTTTCTTTGGTTAATAGCCTATCATTTAGTGACAAGTACAGTGAAATTTTCTCCATAATACCTCTTCATCAGTCCAGCTTGCCTCTTCAAAATATTTCTGTGCCTTGAGGATCTTCAAGACCATCCATGATGCCTGTTTTGGGTGTTCCTTCAAGATTGACCCTTGTTTACATAATACATATGTATTCGCTACATCCAAATTCTATCTTTCTTTTTGCTTAAAATCCACAGAAATATTCATATTGCAGCCTTGTTCCATATCATAATATCAAGAAAATTTAGTCTACCTACATCTTTGGGCCAACACACCCTTCTCCCAAGAAATCAAAGATTTCCTGGATGAATCACTATCACCAGACCTTAAGAATTTCCTGCATATAGACTTTATATCCTCGATAACCTTTTTAAGTATCACAAATATTTGAGACCAAAATACTTGGACTGCGAAAAATACACGTTTGATCAATTGTTTCTTTTCTGCATAAGACAGGAATCTAGATATCAAACTTTGTACTCTTCCCATTATCTTTCCTATTAGATGGTGGAATTGTACAACATATATTCTTTTAGATTTTAGTGGCGCACCAAGATATATGATCGGGAGTGATCCTTGGACAAATCCCAGCATACTAACAATTTCCATCCATACTCTCCGTGAAACACCATCAAAATAGATTGAGCTCTTATCCACATTTGCAATTAGTCCAGAAGCTTTAGAAAAATCTCTGAATCCCCTTTTTTTGTAGGAATTGGAGGGCTAGGATGACCGTTGATTAGAATAAAGTAGGACACAGATTTCACATAATGAATAATCTATTGGATAAATTTTCTAGGGATTTGAAGGTGTTCAAGAACTTGATAGCCCCATTCTAATGAGTCATAAGCTTTGCTCATATAAACTTTTAGCATACATCTTGGTAAGATATCTCTCATTTTGTTACATACTCATGTTGTTGTTTTGATGATTGATAAAAAGTGTTCTAGATGGTTGTGGCATGATAACATAGACCAGGTACAATCTTCTGTAAAATAAGATGCTATGGATAGTTAGGTATTATTTCTGATGTACAGCTGGTATACGTTGACTTTAGTCAACATGGTACGTGCGTAGAGAACAGGTGATGAAGGGAGTCTTTGTGCCGCAATTAAAGGAAAACACAGCTGGACTCCAACAAGGAAGTAACTATTAGAGAATCCTAGTTGAAGAGAATAAGGAAAGGAGAAATCCAATTTATTGCGGGAAAGAAAAGAAGAAAACCTAACAAGAATCAAGAATCAAGGTGGCCAAGAGAGACTTATAGACAGGACTTTGTAATAGAGATTTTTCTTCTTCTTCTTTACAACAGTTGAGTATTGTGCAACAAAGCTTTTCTTTATAACTGTCAAATATTGTGAGAGAGAGTTATCAGTGGTTTTTAGGTGAGAAGAAGTTTTCTAACTCGATCTGTGAGTTGAGAAATCGTGTTACTGGTAGAGGTAATTAGTGGAGTTTGACGTACTAGAGTTAGTCCCTTTGATTGCAAGGTTGTAATCTAAAACTTGCTCATCAGTTGAATAAAATCCTAAGTGCTAGATCGTGTTTTTGTTACTCCCTTGAGCAAGGAGGTTTTTCACGTTATATTGGTGTGTTCTTTACTGTTGTTTCTTGTGTGCGCGATATAATTGAACTAGGTTCAATATAATAAACTATTGGTTGTGATTTTAATTGGTATCAGAGTAGGATTTCTCAAAAAAGGCTTATACCTTGAAAAATCAAATCATGGCAGCACCACCAACAGCTCAGGAGGGACAATCAACTACAAGACCACCCCTGTTCAATGGGCACTACTATGGGTGGTGGAAGAATCGCATGATGGATTTTCTTATAGGTAAAGATCACAACCTATGAAATGTAGTGTTGGATGGACCTACCATTTGCATAAAACGGGTTGAAGATGGGAAAACACAAATACCAAAAGGTAGATTGGAGTACACGAAGGAAGAAAAATTGGCAGTTGAGATCAATGCAAAGGCAAAAAAAATTCTGGTGTGTGGACTTGACCCTGATGAATATAATCGAATCTCTTCTTGCACTAGCACAAAGAAAATCTGGGATGCCCTCCTGATTGCTCATGAAGGAACAAATCAAGTGAAGAAGTAAAAAATTTACATGCTAAATCGTCAGTATGAGTTGTTTAGAATGAAGGAGGGGGAAATCTATTCATGGCATGCATACCAGATTTTCATCTATTATTAACGAGATGTACTCTTTATATGAAGTCATTACAACACACAAGACGGTAAGAAAGTTTCTAAGTGTTCTTCTTGAATCCTGGGAAAGCAAAGTGGAAGCGATCTCTGAGGAAAGAGATCTTGATACTCTGACTATAGATGATCTCATAGAAATCTTGAAGACCTATGAACTCAGAAATCCAAAGAAAAGGAACTCTCTAGTTCTCATAAAGAAAAGAACCTGGTTCTCAAGATCACAGTCGAAGATGACAACATGGCTCTGCTTACTCAAAGATTCCAATGAATTATTAAGAAAGGGTTTAATGCTCAAAGGAAGAATGCTTCAAAATCATTCGACAACAATCTTCGAGATTAGACCTGTCACAAATGTGGTGAATCTGGACATTTCATAAAAGATTGTCCTCAATGGGAGCTAGAACACAAGAGAAATCTAGGTGAAATATCTAAGGATGTAAAAAGGGATCAATTCTAGATTCCCAATAAAAGACTTACCACAAAAGAAGCAGATAGCATAGTGAAGTGAGCTCTGGCTGCTACGGGAGATACTTCGAGTGAAGAATCTGAAGGAACCACTGAACAAGGTGACTGCTCTTTCTTGGCTATAGACGATTCGGATGATGAAGATGTGCTGGCTCTCATGGCTGATGTGGAGTCAGATAGTGAAGACGATAAAAGGGAGGTAAGTTTTCTGGAACTTAGTTCAAAAATAAAAAATTATTCTCAAAAAAAGCTGGCATCATTATCACTTGTTCTCATAGATGAATTGAACACTATGTCCTTTGAAAAAGAACAGATAATGAATGCATTCACATCTCTGAAACAAGAAAATAAAATACTAGAAGAAGAGAAGTAGGGGTTGTTAAAAAGGGCTGATGAATGCGTGAATATTTTCAAAGAAAACCAGGAGAAAAGTGAAACTATAAAGAAACTCATCTTAGAATCACAAACACTGAATGCTGAAGTTCAAAGACTTTACAAGACCTTGAACACAAATAGAGTTGAATTAGAAAGAGCCTTAAAATGGACAAAATCTTCTGAATTTCTACATTCTATAAATGAAAAGCAATCTAGAAAAAGGCAAGGATACAATGATAGAACACATGGTTCAAATGACAAATCCAAAATGCATAATACTTTTTGTTCTCACTGTGGGTTGACAGGACATGATGTAAAGCATTGCTTAATCAAGAAAAAAGCCACAAAGAAGAATTTTGATTATGCAAAACCAAAGATAATGACCAGTGAATACAAAAGGAAAACCTTGAAAATTAATAGAAAAATGATTTTGCCACACTAAGCTAAAAGAGATTTAATTCATCCATTTATAAATGGAAAGGGATCCAAGCTTGTCTGGGTGCCCAAATCTAACCCTTGACTATTTTTGCAGGGAAAAGCGAGAGGAAAGAAAGGAACCTGGTACATGGATAGCACATGCTCCAAGCACATGACAGGAACAGTGGAAAACTTCCTCTCACTCACAAGTCATAAAGGCGGAAGTGTAGCCTTTGGAAATGAAAAAAGGGCGAAATCATTGGAATAGAAAAGGTTGGAAGATGTATGACACAAGCAATTGACAACGTGTATTATGTGAAGGGTCTGAAACACAATTTGCTGAGCATCTCTCAAATGTGTTATAAAGGCAATTCTGTCTTATTTACATCAACAGATTGCAAGGTCACCAGTCTGAATACAGGGAAACTAGTTCTCAAAGGACAGATGTATAAAAATGTGTATAGGGAAAATATTATGGATCCCATGGGAGAGGAACTTTCTTGCCTGAATACCTTCATGGATAGTTCCTTACTCTGGCAAAGGCGCATGGGTCATGCTAGCTTCTCTCATCTCAACAAGCTTGTAGGAAAGGAATTGGTTCTAGGTATTCCCAAAACTAAGTTTAAAGACAATTTGATTTGTGATGGTTGTGCAAAAGGAAAACATGTGAGATCACCTTTCAAGCCGAAAAAGATAGTCAGCACTACCAGGTGCCTACAACTTATTCATATGGACCTGCGTGGTCCAATGAGGGTAACAAGCAGAGGAGGAAAACGATATGTGTTTGTTATTATAGACGACTATATCAGGTTCACATGGACATTGTTTCTGGCCTCCAAAGATGAAACTTTTGATGTATTCTTAATATTTTCCAAAAGGATTCAGAAAAAACTTAATCAGATACTGGGAAGCATTAGATCAGATCATGGAACTGAGTTTGATAATTCAAAATTTTTGAATACTGTGCAGACTCAGGTATTGAACATAACTTCTCAGCACCAAGATTCCCACATCAAAATAGAGAAGTAGAAAGAAAAAAATAGAATCTTGGAGGATATGGCAAGAACTATGCTAATTGTAAGTGGACTACCTCAAGGATATTGGGCTGAGGCAGTAAACACAACCTGCTACCTAATAAATAGATGTATGATCAGACCACTTTTGGACAAAACTCCTTACGAATTGCTAAAGGGAATAAAGCCAAATCTGACACACCTCAAAGCATTTGGGTGTAAGTGTTTCATACATAACAATGACAAGGATACACTGGGAAAATTTGATGCAAGGAGTGATGAAGACATATTTCTTGGCTACTCCTCACACAGTAAGACCTATAAAGTTCTAAATAAAAGAATGAATTGTGTTGAAGAAAGTGTCCACGTGATTTTTGATGAACAGAAAGAAGTATACAATGAGAGTGTTGTTGAGGACATAGAGGAGATTGGTATGGAACCAAGTACAAACCCTGAGGGGGAACCTGGTACACAAGATGAAGGTACTCATGGTGGAATGTCAAACACATCTACAGAGCAAGGAACTAGTGTTGATGCAGAGCCAAGTGATGTAGCAGAAGCACCAGAACTCACAACTAATCTGGACACTTTAGGAGATGAACCCGATTCTTCCCAGACAACAGAACAACAAGAGATGCAAGCAGGTCATTGGAAGCATAAAAGTTCTCATCCTATTTAGAATATACTTTCTCCATTAGACACAGGAATACAGACCCAACCAGATTAAGAAACATGTGTGCATTTTCAGCTTACTTATCAATGATAAAGCCAAAAAATGTCAAGGAAGCCTTGCAGGATACAGATTGGATCATGGCCATGCAGGAAGAACTGGAACAATTTGAGCGGAGCAAAGTATTAAACCTGGTTCCTCGACCTGACAACAGAACAGTTATAGGAACCAAATGGGTCTTTAGAAATAAACTTGACGATCAAGGAGTCATTGTCAGAAATAAGGCCAGAATAGTTGTCCAAGGATACAATCAAGAAGAAGGCATTTAAATGAGCACGATAGGAGAGTTGAACTATGTTTTGGGACTAAAAATAAATCAAACCAAAGAAGGAACTGCAATTCATCAATAGAAGTACATCAAGAAGCTGCTGACAAAGTATGACATGGAAAACTCCAAAGTAAATGATACCCTCATTGCAACTACCACTCGATTAGATGCTGATGAACCTGGTCCAAGAGTTGAGGAAACCAAGTACAGAGGAATGATTGGGTCTTTATTATATCTGACAGCCAGTAAACCAGAAATTGTTTTCAGTATGGGCCTATGTGCAAGATTCCAAACTAATCCAAAAGAATTCCATCTAAAAGCAGTGAAACGTATTCTGAGATATCTAAAAGGAACAATGGACCTAGTTCTTTGGTATCAATGCAGTGATTTCTTCAAACTCATTGGTTACATAGATGCATATTATGCTGGATTCTTGGTTAACAGAAAAAGCACATCTGGAATGACACACTTCTTGGGACTATGCTTGATATCTTGGGCAACCAAGAAACAAAATTCAGTAGCTCTATCTATAGCAGAAACTGAGTATATTGCAGCTGCATCGTGTTGTGCTCAAGTATTATGGATCAAGAAGCAATTAGAAGATTATGGGTTCAACATGGGTACTATACCCATCCCGTGTGACAATGTTAGTGCCACAAATATGGAAAAGAACCCGGTTCACCACAAAAGAACAAAGCACATTGATCTGCGACATCACTTTTTAAGAGACAATGTAGAGAAAGGTCACATCCTAATGGAATTTTGCAAGAATGAGGATCAGGTGGCTGACATATTCACCAAGGCCTTGGGAAGAGATGTCTTTGAAAAAATTCGTGTGGAACTTGACCTCCTTCAACTCACCTAAAATCTGCACTTTTTGATTTTTTTTTCTTTTTCTTCATCTTTTGACTAGAACAGAAATTTATGTTTATGCTTATTTGGTTTCTTATTTTGAATTTAAAACCCAGTCTTATTCTTTTTAGTAGAATCACACTTCAGGCAGGTTTTTATGAGGGTACAGATAGGGATGATGTGACTCTTACTTTCCAACGTGCTTAATACTAGGTCACATACAAGAATAGATCAAAGCACTGCCTTGTCTTCTGACAAATCAATGGTATGTACTTGTACTCTTTCATATATGTTGAAATTACTAATAGCATATCAATAGATCTCAAAATTGAACCTGGTTCATATTTTCTTTGTATTTACGGGTCTCTCTTTTTTTTAAAAAAAAAAAAGGAGCATAATTACTTTTCGCTTTGCCACCCAATTTCTGACAACTGTTGTTCTTGAATACAGTTCCTCTCACCCACGTCCCATACCCATTTCTGCTCTACCTCTTCCCCTTCCATAGAAACTCCTACTTATAGCTCCTAGGCTTGCAATCATTTCTCTTGTCTGCCTTCTTTTGTTTTTTCAACAAAGTTTTCTCTCTCTCTTTTATTTCTTTGTTAACCTCTCTTCTTCATCACCCAACCCTGCTATGGCGTCTTCTTCTTCCACACCCCCTGTTGCCTCTTCCTCTACTCAAGGGGAATCTCGCTAGTACCTGGTACACAGTCCATCCCTGATACTACCCCAATTTCTTATTCCCCTAAAGAGGTACAAGTTGTTCACTTTGACAACGATGAGGATGATGTTCCTTTGAGCACCAAATATGCCCATCTCAAAACCATTCCTACCTCTCGTCGCCACAAAAACATTGCAGTCAAATCCCCTCCCCTTCCAAAGCATAGAACTAGATCGGCCTTCATGAAACAGGCTGCTGCATCTGCTAAACAACACCAACGTTATCCCACAAAGGTCGATGATGCTCCTTCTCCTGCTACAGTACATATTGACAACACTGATGACCATTTTTCCGATCCTGATGAACCTGTTCCGAAAAAAAGGGGTCAACTTCTTCAACTAACCCTACTCCTGTTGATGAGACTCCAAGCAAAAATATGGCCAAATTATTGGCAATGGGCAAGGCTAATTACTTTGGGTGTCAAAAGGTTTTGAAGGGTCGGATCATTGATCAATCGATTACTTTGACTCCTAGCATGGCTAGACTGCTTTTGACATTAGAATTTCAGGGTTGGTCTAATTTATTTCTTTATCCTCTTCCACGGGTTCATGAAATTGAAGTTGTCCAGTTTTATACGAATCTGGAAGTGGTTCGTGATGGGAAAGTTAAAACTGTGGTGAATGGGGTGATATTTCTATTGATGTGGTAAAAATTAGTGAAATCTTGGGTATTCCTTATGATGGCTATGCTGATTTTGAGGTCTCTAGGCCAAAGGATGGTGGGATTACTGAGAAATTTACCCAGGGAAAGGCTACCACTGGCCCTCGTCGTGTTTTGAAAGGTGAAATGAGTCCTGATCACAAGTTATTATTTGAATTGGTCAATAAGTGTCTTCTTCCTTGCACTGAGCGTCGACTTGAGGCATCACATCGTGATTTAGGGCTTATGGGTGCTTTTGATAATCATAAAAAGGTTAATTTTTCCTTGTTGATGTTGCGTCATATGGCTAGGGTTATTGATCCTGCCATAGGGGCTCATGGGTTGGCTTATGGGTTCTTTTTAACTAAGGTGTTTGAAGCTTATCGAGTTCCTCTGTCAGCTGGTAAGATGGGGTCTAAGATGGACATGTTTGATTCAAAGACTTTGGAAGAATGTGAGTTGGTGCCGCCTGCACCTGGTTCCAAAGGAAAAGGGCCAATTGGTCAGATGATTCTTGATCTTCAGTTGACTAATGCTCAAGTGTCTGAGTTGGAGGCTGAAAATGCCAGGCTTAAGGGGGAAGTTTCTATAGCCCATGATGAGATCTCTTATCTTAAAGATCGCCTCATTAATGAGCAGACCCTGCATAACAGTCGCATTGGCAAACTTCTTTCCTTGATGTAAAAATCTTAGCTCTTATTCCCCTCCTTTTGTTGTTTATTCTATCCCTTCTTATGGCTCTATGCTATTAACAATTTCAATATCATATGTTTAGATTGGTACTGGTGTCTTTTGTTGATTTTTTCTTGATATATGTCTGGTTATGTGCACTTTTGGATGACTTATATCTCTTCCTTTAGTTCTCTTGTTTGTTTAGCCTATTCTGTTTAGTGTTGCCCCAGTGGTTATGGGTTTTTAAATTTATCTGCAAACTGCTAAATTTTCTAACTTAATTCTTTTTAATAATGTCAAAAGGGGGGAGGGATATTTTGAAAAGTTTATGATTTTTTTCATTATCAAAAAGGGGGAATTTGTTATATACTCATATTGTTGTTTTGATGATTGACAAAAAGTGTTCTAGATGGCTGTGGCATGATAACATGGACCAGGTACAATCTTCTGCAATAAGCTGATATGGATAGCTAGGTATTATTTCTGATGTACAAGTGGCATACATTGACTTTAGTCAACATGGTACGTGCGTAGAGAACAAGTGACGAAGGGAGTCCTTGTGCTCAATTAAAGGGAAACACAGCTGGACTCCAACAAGGAAGTAACTATTAGAGAATCCTATTTGAAGGGAATAAGGAAAGGAGAAATTCAATTTATTACGGGCAAGAAAAGAAGAAAACCTAACAAGAATCAAGAATCAAGGTGGCCAAGAGAGACTTATAAATAGGACTTTGTAATAGAGATTTTTCTTCTTCTTCTTCTTTACGACAGTTGAGTATTGTGCAACAAAGCTTTTCTTTACAATTGTCAAATATTGTGAGAAGAGTTATCAGTGGTTTTTAGGTGAGAAGAAGGTTTCTAACTCGATCTGTGAGTTGAGAAATCGTGTTACTGGTAGAGGTAATTAGTGGAGTTTGAGGTACTAGAGTTAGTCCCTTTGATTGCAAAGTTGTAATCTAAACTTGCTCATCAGTTGAATAAAATCCTAGGTTCTAGGTCGTGTTTTTGGTACTCCCTTGAGCAAGGAGGTTTTTCACGTTATATTGGTGTGTTCTTTACTGTTGTTTCTTGTGTGTGCGATATAATTGAACCAGGTTCAATATAGTAAACTACAGGTGGTGATTTCACATTTCATATCCTTTGACAAGTTCATTACTCAAAATGATTTTATCATTGATCAATCTTTCAAGGACAAAAGCAGATTAAGTCTTGTCAACTAGCCAGTCCATCACTTTTTGAAGTTTAATTATTAACACATTCGATATAATCTTATATAGAGGGGTGCAATAGGATATTGGTTTGTATTTAGTGATCTTGTCTGGATTTTGGACTTTAGGAATCAAGGTCATTGTAGTACGATTTATAGCTCATACATATTCCCTGTTATAAAGAATTTTTGGACAGAATCTCTAATATCATCACCAACTATGTGCCAACATTTTATAAAGAATAAAATACTAAAACCATCACATCCTGGTGCTTTCATATCACTAATACTCTTGAGTAGGACTAGCAAAAAAAGGCATTATTAGCATTACCTAATTTCATCCATTGAACCCTTGATCTTTGTCTTAGGATACTTTCATCCACTCTAAACCATTTCTCAGGTTGAGCTTAATTTCCTTCTCAGCTTCTATCTTCTCAAGAGGTTTTCCTGGAGATCTCATGTCTTCTTGTATAATTAGGAGTTGGTGTATACAAGTTTGAATTTATATCTTTTACCCCTCCAAACTCAGTGGTGTTTAGATTTTTCATAGCCACTTACACCTTTTTGAGGTTCCTCCATATAGCTGTCATCTTACACCTCCCATACTATTTGAATTAAGCATCTTGTATTGTTGAGAAAATTCCCCAATGACCAATCAGGTGGTTCAAGAACTTAAAAGGTTTTGGTCTTCTACCTTTCTCTTGTGACTGGATCAAACTCAAATGGGAGTGGTTAGAGTATCCAGGATTCATGATTAGGACTTCAAGTTGAGGCATTGACATCACATAAAGAATTCACCAATTCCCAATCAATTCTATCGTAAGTGTGCCCATTTGCCCATATGTACTCTTTACTTCTAAGAATTGTCATACCAATGTCCTCCAGGAATTTATTATAATCCCTAATTTCAGTTTTCAAAACTTGGCTACAATCATTTTGTTTTTTGCTGCTCTCTCTGTATTATAGTCACCTATAGCAAGCCAAGGAGACTGTTGACAATTGTGAATTTTCTCAGGTCAGTCCACATATCCCTCATATCTCTAATTGTGTGCATATCATATATAGAAGTGATAAGGTTCAAGTTCCTCAAATCAACTACAGTATGAATAAATTGAGGAAACATGCTCGGGGGTTATAATTATGAAATTAGAATTTCATAAGATACATATTCTTCCCCTACCACTAGGGGCATAATTTCCAAGCCAAAGTCATCCAGGTGCAATCTTCTTCATAATTTTATGCACTAGAAAAGCTCAAATACTAACATTATTTCTAGTAATAAACCTTATAACCTCTTTTTGCTTGTGAACTTTATTTAGTCCTCTAAAGTTCCATGTAACAGATTTCATGTAGATAATGTAGTGTTGGTTGTCACCCTTGTATTGCTACATTATCCAGTATTCTTGACAAAAGTGGGCTCATCTATATTGTTCTTTTGAGCACCTAGTTGCATTGAGCCTCGAAGGCTTCTCACTTTTGTCTTACCCCTTATCTCCTGCCAAATGTCCTCCTAGACTTTCAGCTTAGTAGGATGTTCATTAGTTTTCCCAATTGGATGGATGAGATTCTCAATGTCACTAGATACATCGTCTTAGGCATGTTACTTGCTACTGGTATATTCACTACAACCAGAGGAGTTTTAGTTGTTGAGGTGTAACATATACCTGTGTTGGGAGCACAGGCGTATTGATAACTGGATCTTCTCAATTGGTTTAAGATGCCACTCCTTTTATTGTTATTGCTTTAGTTTCTATGTCTAGATAGATGGTTCAGCTAGAGGTTCTATAGGGAAGCATTTATGCCCAACCTGTAGACACATAGAACAGTTTACAGAGATCTACTCACACATCACTTTTTGGCTGAAAATCCTCCACTTTGACAACAAAAGGAAGTTTCTTGGTGATATACATCTCAATCAGAACTCTTGCAGAAGATATCATCTCAATTTTAGTGGTGAACTCATCAATATATAGAGGTATTCCTAGTCCACTTCCAATTCTGCTTAAGGACTGCTCACCCTAATAATTCAGAGGGAGATTTAGAAATTTCACCCATATAGGAATTGTCAGCAAGCCTTCTTGCTAAGATTAAAATTAGGAACCCAAAGTTTAACAATAACAAGCTTGTCATTTAGCATGTGGTCTAGAATATAGAACCTCATCTCTATCATCCATGCTAGCAAACCTCACTAAGAAATACCCATCATTATGGTTGTACACTGTCAGTTTACCAATGTAATTCCTTGAGCATAGATATACCTTTCAAGTTCTGTAGTGGTAGGGAAGTATCCATCAAATGTAAAATAAGAGCATGTTTCTATCTTTGTGTCACAACCCTAAATGGGTAAGCCGTGCAGGTACCTACTGGATTCATTTTCAATGGGAGAACCCTTTTTTCCCAAAACAACATGCGGAAAATTTCATTCAAATAATATCTTTATTTCATAAGTTTTTGTAAAACAACCAACGGAATTACACCATAAAAAATCTCTGAAAAACTGACTCTCCCAAAGATCTAATCTAGACAGGTACAAGAGCTCTAAACCGAATATCGATAAGAAAAAAAAGGCACAACTTCGCCTGCGGAGAAAATGAGGAAGCTGATGCTGAGTATGCCACGTCAATCCTGAAACTTCAACCTACCACAATCTATACCTAGAAAAGGTGTAGCAAGAGTAGTATCAGTACACCACACATACTGGTAGGCATCATCGGCCGACTACAATTAGTTTACGCAATAACATAAAATTAATATGCAATCAATAATTCAATTTAAACAACCACACAATAATTTATCAAGACAATTTCTTTATTCTTCATTTACGCAATTATTTAACTATCCATCCATATCTCTCTATCCAGCTTAGCCACAAAGGATGGCCTGCACACTGTTCAGGCCTCGTTGTAGCGATAACTTGACCATCGTAGCGGTCTCGCCGCAGCAAAAACTCTATCATTGCAGCGGTACTGTTCTAGATAGTAACTCGACTTCCCTAGAAACCTTACTTCTTTCAACACCTCATCAATTACACAAGGTCTAACATCACACAAAACTTACAGCAATTTGTGCTCAATTAATTATAACCTTCGCCACCTTTTATATTATCACAATCATTCAATTTATTCTCCCTTTTTATGAAACATTCTCACAGTCAGGAGTAACCCAACAATAATACATAAATCACATTTACACAATGATTGAGCATGCAAATATTAACTCATACACAATCAATTTCATCAAACACCAAGACTTAATATAAGTAAGATACAATTATGCGACAGATCACATGCACAATAAACATACGGTAAATAGATCTTTCATTATTAATTTCATCTTATCAAATGTCTATACCCATATCGATGCCATACCTGTTATTAAACTTTGTCACACACTCATATGTATATTAATCATACCTGCACTGATCTCTGTCTCACAGCCATAAGTATATCAAACATACATGTATTGATCTTTGTTTCATAGTCGTATGTATATCATGATATACCTTTACTGATCTCTGTCACCATTATACCACCGGTAATGTGTCGGGCACATGCCTCCATCACATCACTGTACACATATGCGAGAGGGCCTTATTTCTGCCCTTTCAGTCATGACCTACAGGGGACTCTAGAAATTCATGTATTGTACACCCAGACGTATAAATCTCTCATCATACATGTCTGTGTACTCATATCCGCACACCCAGCCATATGAACATTTAGTCATACCTGTCTGTATACCCATTCACACTGCTCGCCCGGATACTTACCTCGGGCACGAGCCGCTCATATCCAAGTACTCATACACATATAATTTCGCTCGTTCGGATGCTCACCTCAGACATGAGCCTCTCATCATAGCGTAAGGTATACCAATATCTCATTCACGTTCACTACAGGATAAGAATTTATTATCCCTCGCTCATCAACATATGTAACATGATATCAACCAGTCAACTCGTATGGAAACTCGGCAAACCCATTTATCAACCATGGATCTTCAGCATAGCGTTTCATACATTATACTTTGTCAACTCATGTGATCATTTAGAAAGAAATAATGAATCAACAACAAGCAACATATTTATTATGCAATTACACTGAGTCAACTCAGGTTACCACTCAACAAGGTATATAAATTAATAACTATCAGTACAGTTCATCATGTATTTCATTAGATCAATACATATGACACCACATAAGCATACATTGTTTATCTCAATTTCTCTTAATTCTCACCACGAAAATTATCGCATGAGCTTCTCAAACCTCATCTACAATCATATAAGATATTAATATTATTCTACATGACCAAGGCACGAAGACCCATTAGCTATACCCAAAACTCACCACATTTACTAGTTATCTAGTTTACAAAGTGATTCTTCCTATACCGTTACTCATTATTATATTAGTTATCAATTATTAAATACGTAGTCCAACTTCAATCAAAATTCACAATCAAACCATCGTAAAGATATTATTCACAATTCTTTAAGCTAAATTTACCAGCCCTCTTATTACCTAGGGAACCATCATTCTTCAGGTTCTTTCAACCTTATTTATCCCTTAGTTCTATGACTTTCTATCTTAAGGCAGTCTATTCGGGTCAAACTTCGCCCCATTAGTATGTCTAATTTTTTTTCAAGCCAATTCATCAACACATAAGATTAATTAGATAAAACCGAATTTGAATCACTCAACCTGATTAACTATGAATTCTTACATTTACTTGTTCTTTACCTACCTCAAGTTCTTCTAAGCTAGTTAATTTACACACCAGTTCACCTTCTCATTCATGGCATATAAAAGAGCACCAGCAAGTTCACATTACCCAATTGAGTTTATTCGCCTTGCTTCATTCTTGTTCCTCTCCTTTTATACAACACATGCACAAAGATATATTCATAATTTATACTATCAAATACACCATCAAAACCAATTACAAGCATACGTCATCAACACCTGCTATTAAGAATATCACCTCAAGACTCCACTATCAAGATCATAAAATAAAGGAATATTATCAAGAATATCCAATCAAGAGTACTTGTCAAGAACATCACATTAAGAGTGCACCCCCTCCCTCCACCCTATTATTAATCATCAATTAGATTTTACTTTCTCATATGTTCTCATACCTAGGATTAATCCTCCAATTTAATAGTTATGTCACTGTAAGCATTTCATCAAATCATCATATTATATGATCCCTCCTACCCTCATCGATTGTACCTCAATAGTACACATGTATACGATTCACTAATTATAGTCTAACACAAAGGTAAGCCATAACCTATCTGGATCGCAGAACTGGAACATGCAAATACTCCGCGGAAGCTTTGCCTTTTCTCAATGCCTTCGAACGTTCAAGTCTAGGAATAAGACAATAAGGAATCAATCAATAGGATACTTCTTCAATTCAAAGGTTTGGGAACCCAACCCACTCATTGTTTATGGTCTAATTCGATAACCATAGGCTAAATTATTATAACCAAAATCTACAATGATCATTCTAACCTAGTTCATGAAGTTTTTGCTCCTCTAACCCTCTTAAAACAGTTTTTAAGGTTAGGGGTTTTAAATTCACCAAATTCTAGGTCTCAAACTATCACCAAAATAATATTCTATAATCACATTCACCCTAAAAAGTGTTAATTTACCACTTTTAGGCCTAGAAATCAACACTCAATCATTCCAATAACCCTAGCCCTAGTTTCACAAACCTAGGGTTCTTAGCTAGAAATTCACCATTAAAGGTTCCTCCTTGATTCTTAGGTGTTTATGTAATCAAGTGGAAAGGTAGAAAGTCAAGGTTCTTACCTTTAGAGAGAAATTCGCTTGCTCTGGAGGAATATCGCCTTAGTTCTTCAAATATCGAGTTTTGAAAATAATGAAATTTAACCCCAGAAATTCCACTTAGATTTACTTTCTGATTCCCGTCATCCGCTACATCAGTCACTTTTTCGCTGCAGCGGACCCACTATGGTGGCCAGGACACTGTTACCGCGAATATGGTGGTTACTTTCCCGATCCGTTACATGGAACTCTGACCATTACCACAGTCTTGCTACAACGGAAAGACTACCACTGCAGCGATCCCCCGTAACGAGTAGCTCCTCCAAAACCACCAACTTTTATTAGCTCACTCCATGGCACTTCTTTATTCATATTCTAGCCTCTTTAGAGTGTTCCAAGTAAGTTTTCCTTCGTAATGACATACGAATCGTTACATCAGATATTAAATTAATCACCATTCGGCCCCGAACAGCCTCACACGATATGTAGGGGTTTTCTATCGCATCACAGTCCCAAATTCGTGCGGGGTCATAATTGTGGTTATACCCTTCCTACCATGTGTTGACACCCAATTTTGACCTCTCTACGCCTTAATATGTTGCTTATATATTTATTTATTTATTTATTTTTACGCAAATATTTGACTTACTTTTATATTCATAAAATAATTTATTATCATAATGTTGTGAAAATTATTTCAAGTTACATATATATGACTCATATTAATTTTAAGTTCTGATATTAAATAATTACGCCGTAT
>JACEIK010000560.1:114731-125126 GCA_018107945.1 Datura stramonium | reverse complement strand
TTTGAATTTATTAGTTATGGTGAATAGATTTATTGGTAGGTCTTTATTTCTGATTTTCTTCAATTAAGAAAAATAATATTTCTGATTTTCTTCAATTAAGGAAAATAATTTCCTAATTTATTTTTTTACGGATTGCTTTCCTCCCTTAATTGAATTAGTGTAAATTCTGATCCAATTTGCCCATTATTTGATTATTTACTTATTTATAGTTTCAATTTGGCTAATTAAGGATAAAAATTTCTTTGATAGGAGTGCATTTTATATTTGATTGGTGGCGGATTATTATTTCCTTATTTTTGAATTGATTTATTATTTGTTTATTATGGGAGGTATGATTAACCGTGTTGGCTTTGCTAATAAAAGGAAAATTTTCCTTTGATTGCGGTTCCGTCCCATCTTTCCCTTTAATCCCTTCTGACCTTTTCTACTATAAATGGTTCCTTCTCTTTTCTTTTAATTCATTCGAACATTTGGACTTCCATAGCAATATTGTGTTCTGATAGTTCTTTCCTTCGAAAAAAAAACCCTTCTCTTTTAGCAACTAATTTAAAACAAGTATTTACTTTCAAGACTTCGCTTCAACTTTTTCTTCAACCGGTTAGTACATCTTTTGTATTATAATCTTGCAATAACATGCTTTAAATCTACCATGTGTATTGTTGAGTAATTTTTGTCCTTCTGAATTTATTTATTTATTTTTTTGTTTGAGGCAAGGTTAAAATGTAATCTGTTTTAGGACTAGAGTGTCGATATATGTTTGTTATTTTTGTTTCATCATTTAACAGGTTTTTTTATGGAGGGAAATGTTGAAGAGTCGCTTCGGGTTTGAAATAAAAACAGTCAGAAGCGACTGTTTGGATTAGTATAAATCTTTGTGTTTATTTATTTATTTGTTTTCTTTGATTCATTATTATTATTGTAACTTGTAAATGAACATTGATAAATAGTGAAAATGGGGTTTTATGGGGGGCGGTGATTATGTTTATTTATTGTTTTTCTTCCTAACCTCCAAATCCACCTAGACAACATGTCCGTAGGGTTTAATAATATATTCGGTAGAAATCATGCCCCGTAGGAATTTAAATTTATATGTCGTACAAAGATTTTGATACGAAATAGACAATTTAATTTTCGTCCGTAAAAGTAATAAGGGATTAATTGTTTTAATTAAGGATTGCTTTGAAACTGAGTATTTAACTCTAAAGCACATGTTATATTTAATTGTTAGCACATCTACCTATAGGAAACTATCCTGCCGATCTGCTCAAAATCACGAAAACAGTTTGTTTAATGATTTGTTAGGCATACCCTCTCGCATACGGTTTTCTTGTTAGATATTATTGATTGTAGAATATAAATGCAAATCTTTCAATAGTCTATCATGAACTGGAATTTACCTTTCTAGCCACTATTTGATATCTGCATCCCGCCATGCTCAATTAAGTTGTAATAAATGCCGGTGACAATAATCTGTTCAGATTTTCTCTATAAGATGCACTGATTAAAATTTAAGTTGTGTTGAACCAATATCTGCAGATCATGTTTTCACAGAGTTTAGTTGATACATGTTTCGTTTATGTGGCTAACGATAGAATGTAATGTCTGCACGTCATAAATAATACCTGCGAGATTTACTGCTCATAATGTAAAATAAGGCCTATAGGATAAAAGACTAGTTCACTTGACTAATGCATTAACCTGATTAGTGTCTTCTTTCAACTGTTTCATTTGCATTATGTTCACAAGAATTAATTTAGGTTTATTTGAAGTCTTCTATATKCCAGTTACATTTTCATTTGCAGTTTAAATCACGTTAAGCGTCATCTTGGCATAGTCTTTAGCGTTACTATCCATAAGAATGYGCAATTTTTAAATTTAAGTCAYAGTTTTTCAAACTCGAAGGTGATTCATTTTCAGTTATTTAACATTAGCAAACCTGCATGTAGGACCATTACATATAGATCTACATATTTGTGCATTTAGACATCATGCCTATAGGATCTAATACATATTTATTTAAATCACAGATCTTGTCTGGTAAATGTTACATTATATGTTGCATGTTTAAAATCTGACATCTTGCATTAGATACCATGTTATAAGAACCGTTATAATAGATGCCATGCCTATAGACATCGCCATTGCTTATTTTAATGAAAGAGGCTTATATGAAACCTTGCTAAGCTGCCTTCAAATTTGTTTGTTAATTGCATGACGTTTTCTTTTACAACCATAGGATTTTAGACCCAAAAATCCAAAATAGCTGTCCAATGCCTCTTGGACTTTAAGATTGGCACGGGTAGGCCAATACTAGAACGATAGTCTATCACATAGAAAGTTTTAAGTTAATAATCAACTAGGTGGGTGGATGGGAAATGATAGTCTGTGCTCGCTGAATAATACGAGCAATTCAAAGGATTGCGAAATATTATTTAAGTTGCACGGGGTGATTCCATTAGGTCAAACAACTTCTCTTTTGTGTAGAATTACGTTTGGCCTGATTCCCTTAAGGGATACGTAGACGCCTCATCGAGGTTCAGCCCCATAATTAAATAAACGTCTATTTGTTTGTTTGTTTGTAGATTTTAATAAATTGTTCTTTTTTATTTATTTATGTTTTTACTCACTTTATTTGCCACATCTTTTGTATTTATTGTTTAAGAAAAATAAAATAAGATAAATTTCCTTTAAATTTCATTCTGTCAAAATTCTTTCTTCTCGCTTGTCTAAACAAAGTTTAATTCTCAGTTCTTTATCAATCATTTTTTAAATACAAATAATATAGATTAAAATCAATTTTTTATGATCACTTAGTTAACTCCCCATTAAAGAATTCGGCCAGGAACCACATTTGTGGACCTCGAAAGGTGCCTAACACCTTCCTTTTGAGGTAATTTAAGCTCTTGCCCGACTCTGGTAACTTAGGTATTAAAATAAGTTTTTAGCTTAATGGTGCCCTAACGCACCTTAGTCAGTTAGGTGGCGACTCTTCAATACATAAACCCTTAAGAGTTGTCACATGTTGTATCCTGCTTTCCGCGAGGAAAAATGGGACGCGATAGCATGGCGACTCTGTTGGGGAATTTTTTAGGCTTTAACCAATATGTGTTCATTAAATGGGGTTTTATTTAAGTTTGAATTTGCTAAATGTTCAATTTAATTACTTTTACTTTTACTTATTTACTTTGCCATGAAGTTACTAACCGTTTTCTTTCCTTGTTTTTTTTGTTATTGTTTATTACTTATTTTTTTTATGTAATTGTAATTTATAAAATGTTGTAATTTTTTATCATTAATTGGCACATCATTCATATTTCCCCCATTTGAGAATTTTACACTATCACACACGATAATGGTTGCGTGGTTTCACGGTTGTTCACCATGTTAAAACACCTCGAGGATTATCTTGTAATTTGGTCGATCAGCGGTGCGTCGACGATCATAAGCTTCCTCACTCTCGAGTTTTCCGCTCGAGGGAACCGTGTCATACCCACTCTTTCTCCTAGACCGTGACCGTGTACGCTTTTAGTAAGGCATGCGCCTCATTTAAAACTTAGAAAAATCGCGACGTCCATGGTACGTCAAGATTAAATAGAAACTTGCCCTAAGTCTTAAGGGATTTTTAAAATCCCGAAAAAGGAGATTCATAAATTATGTGCATTTTATTGGGAGAAACATTGTTTAAAGTAACGTAATTTTGCTCCCGGGTGGGTAGGATAGTCTAACTTTCCTTTTGCTACAGGCACAATGAGTCTCCCAACTTCTTATTCAAGATTCGGTATGGTTTGGTGCATACCTGTAGGCATGAAACTGTGGTGGTTAGATTTGGGAGAATATGGACAGAACGAGGTAAGAAAAGTATTGGGACATTTGCCTTCCTTAATGCAAGTTACTCCATGCCGGGAACTCATAGAAGCAGCCACAGCTTTCTAGGACAAGAAAAGAGTGGTATTCAGATTTGGTGAGGTTGAAATGACCCCATTATTGGAAGAAATTGGGGGGTATGTGGAAAATGTGAGTTTATTATGGAGAAATAGGAAGTGGGAAAAAGCGGAAATGATCATTCCCAAACGCGTCACCCTAGAAGATGCGCATAACAAATTGGGATTGCAAGGTAGCGACATGGTGTCCTTTGTGATGAACGGAATGATGTCGGAAAAATATCTGCTCAACCGATTCGGTCACAGTTCTTCTCGGGAAATTTACAAAGCAGAAAGTTCCGATCTAGACTCATGGACGAGCAGACGAATTTTTGCTTTCATGTTCTACTTTTTAGGGATGGTGGTCTTCCCACGAGGAGCTAAGGAAGACATTGATATTCGCCTCATTTCAGTCGTTCATGCCTTGTGCAAAGGTATTGATAAAGGACATTGCACTATTGTCCCAATGATCGTGGCCGACATTTACCGATCTCTGGGGAAGTGCAAAATGGGTTTAAGCACTTCGAAGGATGTAATTTATTGCTTCAGCTCTGTCTTATTGAACATCTTCAAAAGGTGCATGGAAATCCAACCATGCCTCGGCCTACAGAAACTGAACACATTGCCGCTCACCATTACAGGGTCACCATGGGAGTTAAGCCAATAAAACGGCCCGAAGAAGTGGAGAAATAGGGTCAAATGTTGGGTAATTTGACCGAAGACTTTGTGCAATGGATGTTCGACTGGTTTTCGAGATCCAACTTTGTTGTATATACCAAGTCCCGATACTACTTGGTCTTGATAGGACTATGAGGTCTCCAATCGTACTCTCCGATGCGAACAATGCGGCAAACTGGAAGAATGCAAATAATACCCAGGGTTGCCAACATGGACGCATACCAAGTGGATTACAAGGACGATTTTGTTCCGCATGCTTTAGACATTGCAAAAGCCTGGAACAAAAAGATTTACCTCGATGAAAAGAGCATAGAGGTTGACCGACATCAGGCAGACTACATAACTGGGTATATTGAGTGGCTACATGATGATTGGGCTGGTACTGCAATAGCGAGCGTCAAGCGAGGCAAGCATGTAGAGGATAAGGAGGCTCAAGCACAAACCCTCTATCGCTGTTTAAAAAGAAAGGTCCAAGATTCTGAGGCTTGTCATCGGCAGTTACACGACAACAATGCCAAAGAAATTGCTGAGATGGGAAAGGAATTGGAATATTGGAATGATCGGGCTTTAGGTTTGGATTTGAGGATACAGGATTTGCGTGATGAGTTCAGCAAACAGGGAGAAGAATGCCTGAATAGGGGAACTATGGGGATAGATCTAGCATTGGCCTACCTTCTGTCCAGTCATCATCGTTTCGACAAAGTACTAGAATATCCAAAGAAGTCGGACGTCGACGAAGATGTTTTCAAGATTTAATGTTTTGTTTCTTGTAATTCTTGTAACTTTTATAGTAATAAAGTTTATTTTGGGAGCAAAATGACGATACTTAATAACAAGTTCTCTCAAACTAGTTAGGTCTACCTCTGGCATAAAAGAGGCCCCAAAATTAGGAAATACGTCACTATTCTTATTTGATCTTTCTTTTAATCAATATTATTTCTAACTTCTATTACTAATTATGGTTTTTTTGTTGTTTGTCTTATTTTTCCCCTTCCCAAAGGTTTATCTGTGCAAATTTGGCTTACTACACAAGATCAAAAGGGGCTCCTCCTTCTCCTCCTCCCGTCCCTAATCGCAACAAAGGAAAGAACCAAATGGATGAACATAATAGTAGTGGTAGCGACACACCTAGAAATGAACAGGACAACTTCGAAGGGGCCGGCCCTCCAGATTACAATGAGATTATTATGAGGCTCGAATAGAAAATCTTTGAGCTTCAAGAAGAGTTAACATAGGTTCGAAACATAAATACCCAGGCAACACTATTTGGGACTCAAGCTGATGCCTCGACTTCAAAAGCACCAGCCAGTCTTCCCATGTCATCACAACCCGCAGCTCCACCACAAGGCGCCCTACCTCAATATCATCAATACCCTCCATATACTTATCCACATCATCCAGCTCCAGCTACCGCCCATTACCCATCACTAGCTCAAGAAATACCCCCTCCAACTCGTATAAATACATCCCACGCCCACACCCATACCAACCCGATCTATGTGGAGACTGCACCTGTAACTCATCATCTTAAGGAATCTGAACCTTCGAAAAAGGATAGACTGATTCAGACTCTAGCAGAAGAGTTGAAGAAGATAAATAGTAGGTTGCAAAATGTTGAAGGCAACAAAGGAATAACGGGTCTTGATTATGAAGACTTGTGTATACATCCGGATGTTGAATTACCGAAGGGGTATAAACCTCCCAAGTTCGAGCTGTTTAATGGAACCGGTGATCCAAGGGCCCACCTGAGATTGTATTGCGAATAATTGGTAGGAGTGGGGCGGAATGAGAAGATAAGGATGAAGTTGTTCATGCGAAGTCTGACCGGAGAAGCTCTTAGCTGGTATGTAGAAAAGAATCCGAAAAAATGGTTTACCTGGGCAAAAATGGCAACAGCCTTTGTGGAACGTTTTGGATTCAACACAGAAAATGCACCCGACTTGCATTACATCCAAAACCTGAAGAGGAAGCCCACCGAAACTTTCAGGGAATTCGCAACTCGATGGAGGACTGAAGCCGCTAGAGTGCGACCCCCAATGGAAGAGTCTCAAATGAAAGACATTTTTATGCGGACTTTAGACCCGCAAGTTTATGACAGATTGATGCTGGTTAGCGAAAAAAGCTTTGCAGAGATTATCAAGCTTGGAGAAAGGATTGAGGACGGTATCAAGGATGGTACCATTATCAACCTGAATGCCTTACAGGCGGCCAACAAAGCCTTGCAGTCTGGAACTGCTTCGGAAAGCCGCAAGAAGAAAGAAATTGGAACAGTTATGATGGCCCAGGGGCCAAAAAATTATGTGTATAGACCCCAGATGCCAACCCCACATTTCCAAACTCCACCTCCATCATATCATGCTCCGTCATCACCTTACCAAACTCCATCTCCATATCAAAATCTCCATCCCTATCAAGCTCCATATCAAACTCCCCCTCCGACCCATTTCCAAAACCTCCATCACATTACCAAGCCCCCACTTATCCCATTTATAACACACAACCCTCTTATCCACGACCTTCTCACTCATCGAACCAAAGGCCTAGAGCTCAATTTAGGCCAACAAAAATTTATACCCCTTTAGCCGAACCAATTGACCAGCTGTATGTAAGGTTGAAAGAAGCTAGTTACATCGAGCCTATTCCTGCACTCCCAGTCGATACCCAAGCCAAGTGGTATGACCACAACAAAATATGCATATATCACTCGGTAATGAGGGGGCACACCACAGAGTCCTGCAGGTATTTGAAGGACAGAATGCAGAAGTTGATTGACACCAAGGTTATTCACCTCAAGGATCCGGCACCGAATGTGACAAATAATCCTCTGCCGAATCACCAGGTGAACATGATTTCTTGTGACGAGGCTGAAGACCTGGCAGATACTATTGGGATGATTGAACACGGAGCAGGTTCTTCTTCAGATTCATCTAGGAAAGTACAGGTGCGCCCTCCATTTAAGGTTGAGGTAGCTACATCGAGGCCTCCTTTCACAGTGGTAAGAGCTGCTCCAATTTCATACAAGACCGTACCTTGGAGTTACAAGGAAAATGCCTCACATAAAACAAAGGTGTTGGAGGCAGATGCGGCACAAAGAGTGACACGGTCTGGAAGAGTATACACTCTTGACACCTTGGTTCAAGGAGCTGATAAAGGGAAGCAGCCAGCGATGGAAGCAGAAAATGGGATCTGGAAAAAGGTGCAGGTGAAGGAGTATTCGGTGGTAGAACAATTGAGCAAGACCCAAACTCAAATTTCTATCTTATCACTTCTGCAGAGCTCTGAGCAACACCAAAAGGCTTTGATGAAGGTGCTAGGAGAAGCCTATGTCCCTGCAAGCATATCTAGCAATGAAGTGGCTAATATGGTGGGTCAGGTATTTGAGGCCCAGAAAATATCCTTCCATGAAGATGAGTTGCTTGTGGAAGGCATGGCCCATAACAAAGCGCTGCATATCACAGTGCAACACTCGGACAAATTCATCACCAAGGTATTGATTGCCCCATGCTCCAGTTTGAATATTTGTCCGCTAAATACCTTGACCTGGATGGAAGTCGACCTCGCCTGGATCAAGCAATGGAAGATGAACGTCAAGGCATTTGACGGTTCACAAAGGGACACTGTTGGAGAAATAGATCTGGACTGCTGGTTGGTCCTGCCACATTCACCATGACATTTCAAGTAATGGACATCCTAGCCTCTTACAATTTGCTATTGGGACGTCCATGGATTCATGCTGCGGGAGCGGTGCCTTCAACTCTGCACAAATGCTTGAAGTTTGAGTGGGACCATCAAGAAGTCGTGGTCCACGGGGATGAAAGTCGTCCAATTTACACTGCTCCTGTTATCCCTATCATTGAAGGAAAGGGAGGTCTGGAGGGGAAAGTTTCCACACCGTAGAGCTTGTCGGTGTCGTCGAGGAAGGTAGATGGGTGAGTGATAAGATCCTGAGTATGCTACTTTGGTTGGGGCTCGAACCAGGTCGGGGTCTTGGAGTAAAATTACAAGGAGTCTCTGAGCCGTTGCAAGTGGAAATGCAAAAGACCACTTTTGGATTGGGATATCAACCTACTGAAGAAGAGCTGGACAAATGGAAATATCCCTTGGGAAAGAGAAATTTTCTGTTTCCAAACCCATTGCCTTCGCTTCAACAAACCTTCGTTTCGGATGGTTTTCTTGATGTTAAACGGACCGAAGAAGATGTCGTGCTGCTCAGTCTAAGGGATTTGTTTCTGGATGATAACAGCTGTAACTCCATTGGCAACGAGGAGGAAGGAGGGGCCCCACAACAAGGAGGAGTTCAAAGAACCGCCAATTGGACAGCCACTCCATCCAGAGCTCACCGGGCATCTGGGTAGACCAAAGGACCAGTTTTCCATTTTTTGTTCAAAATAAATACTTGTTTTCAAAGTTTTGGATTTTCTTTTGAGTATTATGTCAAGTTTTGATCGATTTTAATAAAATTATTTCTCTTTCATATATTTAATTTTTTTATTTTTTATTTTCAGCATTTCTAATATCGAACGAGTTGAATCTAAGGCCATGGCTTGTAATGAAACTGTGCGACATAACACAGGCAACTCTTTAGAAGCTGAAGAAGATGAGTTACCTGCTAAAATTGTCAGAGAAATAGAAGAGTTCGAGGACAAGCCCAAAGCCAATCTGACAGATACCGATGTAGTAATTTTGGAAGATTCAGAAATACCCAAAGAGACTCAAGTCAGCACTCACTTGCCAAAAGAAGAGATTGAGGAGTACATAGAGTTTCTGAAGGAGTATTAAGGCATCTTTACTTGGTCCTACGCTGATATGACAGGGCTCAACCATTCCATAGTAGCGCATAGGTTGCCTACTGATCCAACATATCTCCCTGTGAAGAAAAAGACGAGAAAATACAAGCCTGACATGAGTTTGAAAATCAAAGAAGAGGTAGCCAAGCAGATCGACGCCGGAATCCTCAAAGTGGTAGAATACCCCAGTTGGTTGGCCAATATCGTGCTTGTACCGAAGAAGGACAAAAAGGTTAGAGTCTGTGTGGATTACAGGGATCTCAACAAGGCCAGCCCTAAAGACGATTTTCTGTTACCAAACATCCACATCCTTATTGACAACTGTGCCAAGCATGAGACACAATCGTTCGTGGATTTTTTCGCTGGTTATCATCAGATCAGAATGCATGAAAAGGATGCTGATAAAACCACATTTCTTTTCCCATGGGGAGTATATTGCTACAAGGTAATTCCATTCGGGTTGAAAAATGTTGGAGCCACCTACATGCGGGCCATGACTACTATCTTCCACGACATGATTCACAAGGAAATTGAAGTTTATGTGGATGATGTTATCATCAAGTCAAAGAGAAGCTCAGATCATCTGGCAGACCTAAGAAAGTTCTTTGACAGATTGAGGAAGTATAATCTGAAGCTAAATCCAGCAAAGTGTGCATTTGGGGTGCCGTCAGGAAAATTATTGTGTTTTATCGTCAGCCGTCGGGGTATTGAGTTGGATCCAACCAAGACTATCCAAGAGCTTCCACCGCCGAAAAGTAAGAAGGAAGTCATGAGATTTTTAGGACGACTCAACTACATTAATCGTTTCATTGCTTAGTCAACGGTTATTTGTGAGCCTATATTCAAACTGCTGAAAAAGGATGCTGCTACAGAATGGACTCCTGAGTGTGAACAAGATTTCGATAGAATCAAGGATTATCTATCGAAGCCTCCAGTTTTAGTGCCACCAGAACAAGGAAGACCTCTGCTCTTGTATTTGTCCGTGCTAGAAAACGCCTTTGGCTGTGTTT
>JACEIK010000560.1:39943-62879 GCA_018107945.1 Datura stramonium | reverse complement strand
AGCCCCCATAAGCCGGAAGGTGCCAACCAACACACAGTTTATATACCCCTACCCGGGTCAAAACCATCCAAAAGTAAATCACTCCACTCGCCTACTAACTGCGAGCACCTCTTACCGATTCCCCTGGGTCTCCAGCTCGGACTATGACATTTGATATATATAACTGTGTCTAAGTCCGGAGGACTCCTGTACTGTACTCTGTATTTGTATCTGTATCTGTAATGCTATGCTGATCAGCATCATATGGGGAATGCTCCATCCCATCTTTGTCCTCTAGGGGACGGTATACTACTCCTTGGAGTGGCATATCCCCACCCTCAGCGGACGATTCGACATAGTTACTAACCCAGGGGCGACGAGGACGCTCAAAGGGTGCCCTCATAGCACAAATAGGTCTCAACAAACAGTAATCACATATAGCAAGCATGTTCAATTTGAAAACATATATGATTCTGATTCTCTTTTTTGCATTAAATTGATTCTCATACTGAGCTACACTGTATCTGAAATATTATCTGACCGTCTAATATTGCTTTACTAACTTTTATTTTGAATATAACATAATATTATAAAACATGCTTGTTGGATTCATGTTGGACTAAATTCTCGACTTTTAGGTTCTTTTTTCTAGACTTTACTCTTTTTACTAAACATGGATTGCTATCTTGCCGAAGAACTAGCTTTACATACTTTCGTTTCTAATTTCCCGACTATCTGGCGTAGCTCGGTCAGTATTTCCGCTATTTCAAACAACTGCATTCATATATANCGAAATACGGCCGAAAACTCGCTATTTCTCAGAAGTCCAGAAGGGAGAAATGCTTACTTTAGGGCTAGGAGTATATTGACACTAATTTGGAGCAATTCCATTTACCTTAGCTCGGTAGCACGATGGTTCACCAGCCGAATTTCACGAAACTAAACCCTTAGGAATACTCCTCGCTGCTATATACCTCACTACACAAGGTTATACCGAGTTTGGACCGCGTATAACGGCGTAATCGGAAGGAAAATGATAGGTTGTGTTCGTTTTTCCCTCTCTCAGGTTTTCCCTCTGTTAAACAAAGTGAGGGTTTATATAGTGGGGCCTGGACAGGGACTCTGTGGCATGGTGCCATCGCGGAGGCCCTCCCTCTGTGACACGATGCCATCGCGGAGGGGTTCTGCCCCGGCTCCTCCCGCGATGGTTCGACATGTCGCTTATCCGGTCTTTCCCCGGGCCTTTTCCTAGCATATATGGCATTCAAAACTCTTAACCAACATGCGAATAGGCCATCCACTTGTCGAGAATTTACGGGGTGTAACAGTAACCATAATCATAAGAGAAAACTTTTATTAAACATGAATTGAGCCAATATACATAAACATAATCATGCATAAATTATGAGGAACAGTGGGAGACTTCTCTTAACCGACATACTTTATGAGCACACATGGATCCCGACTTGTAAACCTAGTGGGGAGGCCGTTCGTACCTTGCCAAGGATATAACCATGAATGTGTGATATCACCATGAAGAGGGCCATTTGGGCTAGGGACAGTCACAAAGGAGGTCCCAACATACCTACGGTGGCATGTAGTTTATGAGATCCAGGGAAGAACCTGGGCCCCGAACCTACTCGGTGTTCGATACTACTCCCAAAACATATATCGTGCTCTCATAGTATATCATGCATGAGTTCATGGGCTAGTTAATTCATGATAATCATAAAAATGCTTGTAAATACGTGAACCAGCCATGAATCAAGGCCCGTGAGTCGGCCAAAACACAAATTCATAATTTATAAGATCCACACATACTTGTAGAACATACATATAACTTGTAAATCCTCAAATAATGATGGGTAATTGAATAAATTCATATTTCAAATCGTAGATCATGATGGGTATGTAAATATCAACGGTGTGAAGTGTGACATACTTATTACGAAGAGGCTATGAGATGTTTTAGGAAATTTTCATTCTTTCATGATCTATGTCGTGCAATGAAGTATCTCTCTATNTAATCAAAATTAATGGTAGAATTTGATCTAAATCCATAAAATATGATATATACCATAAATCATAAAAAAACCATTAGTAATTCATTTGGTTTTCATAAAATTTGATTTCAAAACCCCAATAGATTTCCGATAGATTTTCATAAATTCATAGAGATTGGGCATGGGTGTGAAAGAAAGCACCCATTCGTGACCTTACATAACTGGGTGCGATTAGATTCTAAAGTTCTTGAATTCCCAAATATGAATTTATAGGGAGAAGCTTGAAGAATAGCTTGATCTCTCTAAAATTGTTCTAACTTGCATGCATGGGTGAGAAGAATAAGAAATCTGAACTTAACCCCATAAAAGATCATTATTCCTATCCCAAAACGCCGTAGTTTAATCCTTAGGAACTTAGGAATTACGAATAGGCCCTTACTAAATTTGCATAAAATAATTGTCAGGTGGTCCTAACAGACGACTTGACAACTCGTCCTCAAAGGCCACTACTCGTTACTTGGCTCGTCAAGTACACTGCCTCGTCTGATCTCCTGGGCTCATAACGGTTAGCACAACGATTCGTTAGGGGTGAACACGACTCGTGGTCACCAGTCATTGAGTGCACTACCTACCCAACATCCTTTACTTATTTCCCCTTAACCACGGTTGACCCCACAAGTCGTGAGGATGGACCACGACTCGTGGTCAAGCTCGTGGGGACTTAACTCTCCAGTCTTCTTCACTTAACACTTGTTCCTTTCCCCACGAGTCACACCACGACTCTTGGGTTATCCTAACGAGTCTCCCCACAACTCGTCTTGTGTCTGGTGTCAAATTTTCAATCTTCCTCCGCTTCAACTTCCGGGTCTGAACTTTGGGTTCGCGGGGTATAACAATAGTCAACTACAACAAATATAGTCTAATGTAGAAAAAACTATTTCTAATCCAAACCATATAGATAACTACCTTTACTTGATCAACTTTTAGCCCATTCACATGAGGATGTCATGTTACCATACACACTTTAATGCACCAAAAATCATCTTCCCAACGATCTTATCATGTCAGTCATATTAACCTTACCAGTAACGAAACTCAAAACCACCATGGAACTTACCACTGCTCCTAGCAATAATATTTGTAGAATTTCTCCTCCAACCATATACCTGAATAATACATGATAATATCACCATAATCTAAACAAGATTCAAGCAATCACGTTGTTCTGAATTTAAGTCCCCCTTTTATGAAGATGAACCCCTAACCTTCCAAATTGAAACGGATTTTCTAATCCTTATTTTTCCAAATGTCATATTCCATTTCCAATCACATTTACCTTTATAAACCAAAAATCCTTCAAATTTTCTCGATGAGTGTTTGAAAATAACATAAGTCTTTTGTATAAGAGTTGAGTCAATTGTACGAGTAGTAACAAACCACAAATCTTGAGCATCTAAAAGTCTTCCCTACCTTACTCGAATCTTTTAAATCGAAAAACCTTTAAAATTAGTTGCATCACAAGTATAACCCATCACAAAGTCTTCTCACCAAAGTATCTAGAAATACCAAAATAATACCTCAAACCACCAATGCATTGGCTGTAATCTATAGGACAATTGCCAATCACTAAACACACATTCCTACTAGCATTCTCATATGGTTTCATGTAAGCCTGCTTGTTAAGAGCTCCCTTTATCCACAATCTCCTTACCCCAACACAGATTCACTTCTCTTGGTCTTAATTGATCTAACTGGCCTCAATTAAATCTCTGAATATACTTTACAACATGAACTTGTTAACACATACCATTGATCCACCACTTTAAATGCCCTTAGTAACTTATACCTTGCTCGAGCATCCGTAAGCGATGATTGTTTATGAATAGCCACTCTTTTATCTTATTGCTCCTAACCAGAACATTTCTAATATGCCATACGATTATTCCCTTCAGTCCTCATACTCCATAAAGTCATATCAATAGCGATAATAGAAACTTGCTAGTTCTTTAAAATTGAATGCAATGTCGATCTCCATTATTTTTAATGGGTGAAATATCCTATAGCTCCTCAAGTAATTGTCTTTCACACTTGTTAAAGCCAAACCCATTTTCATTAGTCAATTGCTCTACCCCGTTAGTTTCGTTCCATGAAGGCCTACTAGATCCACCACATTTCTACACCATAATTATTGAGAAGGTTATACCCAAATAACCCAACACATTTCTACACATCAAATAACTATGACGCATTATGCANTCATCATCATGTGTCTCTATTGAGAAGGTTATACCCAAATAACCCAACACATTTCTACACATCAAATAACTATGACGCATTATGCAAATCGGTTAGTCTCTGGCCCAAAATGGCATGTATCCCCATCTTCATCTCAAGAAATCTTGCAAATATGCTCCTTATTAAAGAATCATCACTGCATATTTCCATATTTGATCATAAAGAGAAATTTCCCCCACTCAGTTCTTCCTTTTATAAACCCTATCCATAACAAACATTTTCACATCCCGTGGCTCGAATCAAGTAGAAGCTGTAACATTGTGATTGGCATATCGTGAAACTCAAACCATTCAGATTCTCTTAATTTTACCTCTACTTCATGAGAAAGAAGGAACACCCTACATACGAACCTCAAAAAAAATCATACCACCTCGAACCTTGTTAGAAGAAACCCTTTTTCCATGCCTTACAACTTGTCATCTTAACTGATCCGCTAATCCTCCACAATTTTAACCCTTCTTTAAGATAATAATACATGTACTAATTTCATCACTGGAATGTCCAATCTTTGTTGATATACGTTCATTCCATAAGATTATATTATAAATTTGATCTCTGTCAAAACATTTTATTCTCATCATAACTCGAGCAACCCAAACTTGTTATGTCAAACCTCCTTAATTTTAGTCTTCATAGTCAAAATACTTTTTACCTAGTAATTTCACTAATCATACAATTCTCAATCGTCAACTCTCTCCTTGAAACCAGCTACGCCATATATGTACTCATTCTATTATTGAATAACTCATGATAGAAGATAACGTGATCATGAAGTTCTTCACTCATCATTCGCATTTCCCTACGAATATTACAAAACTGGAAAAAAATCCAAATCATAACCTCACACATTCTACTATGAATGATAGATACTATCTAAATCTATCAATACATCCCTCAAACTGGCCTACCTCTTCTTTCCACGATACAACCTTTTGATCCATATTTTTGCGATATCCTCATCAACTATTTGCACACGAATTCAGTAACATGTCCTCACCATCAATGAGAGAATGGAACGAAGATATTTAAAGAATCAGGCTGAAAATAACACATAATAGAAGTTTACTAATATCCTGTAGCCTCTCGAAGATAAGTTACGAACTTCTTCGCATCTATCCACAAAAATCTACTAGACTCTGCTTTTGCACTTAGTGGGACCTATGGACCATGCTCTAATACCATATTGTCATGACCCAAAATCCTATTGAGCCGTGAGAGAACCCACCATACCCCTAGGTGAACTCCATTCCTTTATTGGACAATTAATAATTTAAATAATGTGAAAATAATATAAAATAAGCAACTAAGTCTTATAAGTGTGGAATAAATTAGTATAAGAACAAAATAACCCCAAGACTTGGTGCACTAGTACAATAACATCTATGAATACCAAACAACTCTGAAAAACTAAAATCACTGTTGAGAAATAAAACAAGAAGTCTCTACAATTCAGTACTACCAAAGAAAAAGCAGCTCACCCTAAACCCTAACCGCAACATATCTCGAACCACGTAGTAACTCAAGTACCGTTAATACTTGATTCAGTCTTTGCACACAAAAAGGTGTAGCAAGTATAGGGTGGGTATAAGAAATACGTGTACTTAGCAAGCTTTGATAATTGACCCTTTCTAGAAGTGATGACGAGATATAATCCTAACAATTCTTTTTCAACGATTGTAAATATACAATAATAATAATTCACCCCAACAAAAGTTAAAGGATATAACATCAAACCATGAAGAAAATAAAACATATACTATTTGAAGTCAATTACACCATTGATGATATCACAATATACCTCAATATCATCATCATATTAGCTACACCACTGATTATATCACAATGAATCTCAATACAATGAGTCAAATAAATATCACAACAATCTCAACACTGCAACACTCAACTCAATATAAAATGCAATAAAAATAAAATGTAATGTATTGCAATGCACTAGCAAAGAACCTGTATGTACCTGCTTCCTCTTTTGGATAGTCGAGACCTATAGGGGATTCGCGAAGGTCATATACCTGCCGAAATTATTTTTCATCGGCAATCACACACGTAAGAACCATTTCCCATCGGCAATAACAAACGTCGGATTCATTTTCCATCAATAATGTCACACACCAAAACCATTTTCCATCAACAATGTCACACACCAAAACCATTTTCTATTGGCAATAACACATGTCAAAATGATTTCCCATCGACAATAACATATGTCGGAATCATTTTCCATCGACATCACAAGAGTATGAATTTTCACAAAATAACTCAATAGGAACTATTAGTCAATAATTATCATTAAAAAATAAGAGTGTTATGAGTATGTATGAATAAGAAAAGTTCACCAACCAGCCGCTGCAATCAAGGATCTTCAAGTCACAATCAAGTATCTCGTAGTACATAAGTCCCAGTAAATCAATCACATCACAAATTGTGAAATATCATTAATATATATACTAATTTCATATAAATTTACCCATATCATGACAGCAGTACCGGTATAAATGCTCGTCATCTTATTTATATGGGACCTTTTTATTACCCATTATGCTTATATTCCTTTAATATACAAAAAACTAACACTTCAAAGAATCAAGAAATCTTTACTTGCCTCAAACTGGAGCTCAAGCATCAAATTATGAATTTGCACTTCCGTAATACTTTTGAATGATCAAAATCGGGTCAAATATATATTTTACATAAGAAAATAAAATCATGAACACCCATATTGATATATTTCAATCACATGCCTAAAAAGTCAACCCAAAATTTAAACCCGAGCATGCAAGGTTAAACTAAAATTTTATTTGAAAATCATGTTATTCATAACGTAAGGAACTTAAGTATGAAATTTAATCCAAAACGAAGCTCAAATCGATCTTGAAATCATCAAAATACGATTTTTTAACTTTAGACTTAAAATCCCCAATTATTATGCTCATGTAAGATTTCGAACGATAAATCAGAAATTTAATGCCAAAATTGATTCACCAATAACATAAGAACCTTAAAAACCAAGTCTGAATTGACCTTCAAATCAAAGAAATACAATTTCTAGATCTAGAGAGAAAACCCCAAATTTTTCTCCAATAAATTCACGGATAAAAATAAAAATCAACTGAATAAATCATGAAGAAATACCAAAATAAGGATTAGATACCTACCCCACTTCTTTTACAAGAAAATTCCACAAAAATCGCCTCAAACGGAGCTTTTGAACTCAAAAAATGATGAAAATGTCAAAAAATCGATATCTATCTGTGTAATATATTGTCCAACATGAAAAAATGACTTTGGTCGTTAAAAATAGGTCTCCCTTCGTTAACAATCAATTTTTCTGATCGCTAAAGGCTTGCACTAGATCCCTTTGACACCAACAATCTATGTTTTCACTAAAATGGTCATAACTTTATCATACGAACTAGAAATGTGATTATTCTTTTTTCTATAATTCTTAAATAATGATATGGATATACTAATTCAATCAAAACTCCATTTCATGCTCACTTGACCATTCAAATATCATTTTTACTTGTTTAAGAATTATTCATCTTTTGTGATAAACATCTGATCTTGAATTATCGAAATTGCACCAAACGTTTCATATCACTCTTATAATTCATGCTAAGAATTTTGGAAGTCTAAATATAATTTTCCAATCTCTAGAACTGAAAACAGACTTCTGAGTTTTCACATTTTATGCTTAAAATCATGCTAAAACACAAAGAACATTCTAATCCACTCGAAACTCATCAGAATTAAATCGAATTTGTAGACAGGTTCAAGGTAATCAAAAAACCTGTTGGAACTTTCAAATCCTTAATCCGAGCTTATTTATTTAACTATTTGATTGAGGTCAACTCTTAACTTTAAATTCTACTAGAATGCGACTAGATTGTCCGAAACTTATCTGGAATCCTCCAAAAACATATCAAATAATTAATTCAATCATAAAACACATTCTGGATCTATTGGAATCATCAAATCACCGATATGAGACTGTTTTGACCAAAAGTTGACCGTGGTCAAACTTAGCTTCCTTAAAACTCACAAATTCAACCAAAGGCTCAATTCACTCCCGAATACCTCAGATCCATGCAAACTATGCAACTAAGTCATAAATCACCATCAGGAACTAATAAATCTTTCAGAATCTAAATTCGATCCCGTTAACCTGAAATGTTGACTTTGGTCAAACCTCTCAAACATTAAACCTTCCAAAATCAAAAACCTCATCCAATATTCATTTGATTATCTCGGGAATTGTGTCATCCATCTATGTAAGTAATAAACAAAAAAATAAAGATATATAAATCTTCAAACTAGGGAAACAGTTCAAAAATCACAAAATGATCATGTGGGTTGTTACAGCTAGGTCAATTTTACATTGTCTTCAGACTAAATATTTACTTTTATTTTCAGTCTCACTCAGTTAAGTATTTACATATCAATTTAGCTTCCACTCAATTATTTCAATATATATTTAGTGTCATGCTAGTACAATGGGTTAGCTTGGGGCTACTTGTGGTTCTAATTACCGTATCGCTTCTAGGGTATAGACTCGGATAGTCACATGTTATCTTGCTTACCACACCAGGAGAAATTATGATAATTGCGCCAGTTAGAGTTGTCTGTGCTATAGTTCTGTGCATTCCCATTCATTGGCCCTTTATTCTTTATCGCACTAGTATACTAATTTGAGATTTCTTTTACATTGATTATCTGTGAAACCATTCATTCACATCTCCCAAAAGGTATCATTTTTGTACCTTTAATACCTATTTTTCCAGAGACATTTTTCTAACTTGATTTGTGAGTATCGACATCTTAGTTCTAATTAACATTAGCATATCCATTTCAATTACCCCTACCTTTTTTTTGGAAAACTTGTTCTACTTACTTGACCTTACGAATTTGATTGTTAGATGTGAAATTGTATAGTAGAGTCTAGATCTCGTCCCTGTTTTTCTCCATGCATTGTCCTCATCAGGAAAAATCTAGTTGTATTTTTGTATCATCATGAAAACTTTTCGTAAAAGTGTTTCCAAGTATTTGATTCAACTACCCATGATCTGGCATTCTCTGAGAAACTTCTTAAAGTGCTCTCATGCTTTATATAATGATTCCATTCATTCTACTAAAGACTATAATTTGGCTTTTGACTGTTTTTATCTTCATAAAAGGGAAGGATTTGATTAGGAATTTCCTTTCTACGCCATTCCATGTGTAAATAGAGTTTGTTAGTTCCTTTTTTAACTAAGCCTTAGCTTCCTTGAGTAATAAGGATGCGAATAGTGTGAGTCTGTTGTAATACGGAGTAACATCCATGAAGTTGTAAGTATCATTTACACCTAGAAAATTCTCAATATGATGTTGTGTCCTCATGCATTTTACCCTTGAACTGGACCAGATGCACCATGTTCTGCTTCAGCTCAAAGTATACATGTTATCTCAGGCTTGGCGATAGCCTTATCCATATTCTCAATATTAGGTGTAGCCGTCTCATCATGGATCTGTGGGGGTTTACATTTAATGTATTGTGTTCAGTTCCAACTCACATGCAAGTGTATGTGGTCATAAAAGGGATTTGTTGATTAATTGTTTATTAAATTAAACTGATGCTAATTTATTCATTCAGGCGATAGAATCTAAATATGTATTTATAACTATCTAAACTAAAAATAAGAGAAAATACTAATGAACGACTAACCAAAAAAATAGAAGATTTTATTTTACATAATCAATGAGATGAATCGATTTGGGAGTATGGATTGCTATCAATCATGCCGCATACTAGTTTCTAGCAATCATGTCACATATACACCTTCATTATCATGCAAGAACTATCATTTTATTGATTCCCGGGTTAATTATATGATTACAAACTTTCAAGACTCCAATCATCTACTCATATGCGATTCTATATCCATATTCCTATCATCAAGAATAAATTATACGAACAAAATTAGTTTTTCCCATTTAATAACCAAGGAATGCATTCTAGGTATATTCATATCCTATCCGCAAATCAATTCTTGATTTTACTTCAAGAAAAGATCTTACTCCTTATATTATTCGTTCTATCTTATTAATCCTTCTTATGAATGCACAACAAGATTATTATAGATGTATATCAATGGTCACGAAGCACTAAAATAATAAGCACAAGAATATAAGAACACTACTATAATAATAATGCTATTTAACTCATGTTCATATCGGACCAATTATGCCTCTACCATAATCCTAGAACAAAAATTTTAGCTCCACATAAACATGGAGCAAATATAACAGATCATCCAAAAAACAACGTCAAATAAATAATAAAGAGAAGAAAAGATAAAACCTAAATTTTCTAGCCTCCAACGACAGCTCCTAACACTGTTCCGGTCAAAAGTTGTGTTCTAAAAGACTTTTAAGGTCTATTTATAAGTATAGAAAAAATCTCACAAAAAATAAATTGAGTCCAAAATAAATTGAGAATTAAAAAATTAAGTTCGAGGAAGGCTTGGTGCAGGGTGCCACCTAATACCCAGGTCTGTGGAACTTCTCTCTGCGAAAGTTTTAACTCTGGCGCGGGGCACCAGTATTAGCGTCAGCCTACTGCCTGAACTTCTTCTGAAGTTTTGCTTTGGCGCAGTGCCCCACTCAATACACCAGTTTGATCTTGTCCGGAAACTCATCCAAAGTTTCTTCAAAGCTCTGCAACTTCCTTTATTAGCTCATTTTGGGTTGATTTCCACTGGGTTGATTTCCACCACGTTTTCCTATAAAATATTTAATCATATTTGTTAGCTCACTATCTAAAGTTTTCAATTAAAACATGAAATTATAAGTGAATATACTTCTCAAAATAAGGATAAATGTGAGTAAAATATGGCAAGCGTGCATACAAGTATGACCAAATCACCACCCCATATTTAGACTTTTTCTTATCCTTTAGCAAACATTTAAGACCATCTTAATAAGTCAAGCCTAGAAACTTACCTACTTTGGTTGATATAAATAATTTGACCATTTAGAAATTCACAACATCAAGTATACTTCTTGCTCATCATGCAAGATATACAAAACACAATATTTAACCTCCTAAGCTAAGAGACGAACTCTATTTTTTCTAAATTTATGCTTGCTCACGTACTCTGTAAGAAAAAGTTAATAATATCACCGATTTATCATGAAAAAAGCGCTCGAAAAAGAATAAATAGTCTATACACTTAAATCAAAGAAGTGGATGTAATTTAAGAACTTAGCATCACAGCACAACTCTCGCACTCACAAAAGAATTCATATGTATGCATAAAGTACAATATATTTGCCTATTATGTACATTGCCACTAATTAAGTGTGCTCAAATAAAATCAAATACTACATTAATGGGTCATAATGTTGGTTAATCGACAGGTAGAAAAATTATATAATAGTGACTTATATTTCCTTAAGCATTTTGCAATTTTTAGACTTATCAACCATTATTTTCTTTATTTTGTCTTTCAACCCTCTTTTCATCAATTGTTTCCACCAACAATTCTCATCATATAAAGAATGTTACAATCATATATAACTCTTTTTTTTAAAGCATTTTTATTCCTTTTTTATGTCACATTCTTTCTACGAAGGTCTTTTCATCATAAGTAATTTGTATTTGTCACCATTTACACTTGACCATCTCTTTTCTTCAAATTTTAATAATTTCATCATAGTCTATGCTACAATGCGCAAGGAGGCAAAATGAAAAAATTAGAAATTTAATAAAAAGGATCAAGATTAATATATAGCTAACAAATGAAAGGCTACAGTCAAAGGGCTAACTAGTGGTGACAATATTTGAACAAGCTAAATTTCATAGGACAAATCAAAGAAAGCTTATTATCATCTTCTAATGGGAGCAAGACGTTATTTTTCTTCAATAACATGCAGAAAAATTTCTATACTAAAGTGCAAAATATGAAATATATGCAATAAATCTTGACCTCATATGGCACAAGTCTTAATGAAAACGGATGAATATGCTCTAAGACACACAGGGTCATAGAGAACTACAAAAATAATAAAATCTATATATACAGTCATAATCATGAGCCTAGGTGTCAAAAAATTTGGTATTTCATTTTAGTAACCAAACACTCACAAGAAAGCACCACTCAAGCTCAAGCCTAAATTGCTAGTATCAACCAAGTCAAAATGGTCTTTTCTTTCATATCCCTATTATTTCTATAAAAAAAATATAGCGGCTTAAGTTTCCTCAAGACGGTTGTCATTCATATATTATAGGAAAAAGTCTCTATCTATAACTAAAAAAAATTAAAATTTACTCGTAAAAAATAAAAATTGTCTGGTTCAAACTACATCCCTCCTAAAAAACTGATTCAAATATAACCCAAGAAATTTCTCCACCCCACACATAAAATTTTGCACTGTCCTCAGTGCACACAAAAATAGTACAAGGGTAAAAAAAACAACCTGGAAGGGCAGAAGCCAAAAGCATAGTAGAGCATGGGATACTCAAACTTCTCCCAAAAAATTTGATTCTTTATGTGGGCACCTCACATGTAGTTCCAAATCAGTAGGCTTGGTTTTGCATTTTTTCAATGACTTTATTTCCATGCTCAGACTTCTACAAAACTAAAAATAAAATTACAAAAATAATATAAAAAATAAACAAATAAACAAAGTAATAATATTGAGTTGCCTCCCCACAAGCACCTAATTTAACGTCGTGTCATGACGCCATCAATTTCACCACTTTTCCGTCCACTGCGAACCTATGAATTGCAACCCTAATTTTTTTTCCAATTTTCTACTATGCTCAAGAGGGCAGTGGTGTAAAAATAGAGGCACTAAGTACGAGATGACACATCTTGCATTTCTTGGTCCTTAAGTGAGAGATGTCATTTTGTCTCTTTGGCATAGCAAAGTTTAGAATGAGAGGGTCTTGCTCCACTTCTAAACATCTGTCCATGTGATTGAAAGGATCCATTTCTCTGTCGTTATTTAAACACAATATCGAAAAGTGTTTAGAATGAGGCCAACACACACTGACTCTAAAATTGCATTATTTTTTACATCCTCACTTTTTTTCTATCTTCTCAACATCAATAACAACAAAAAAGGAATAGTTGAATGGTTGGAATTCTTCTTTCACTTTCATATGTTGGCTAATATCCACAATAATTTGTGATTGGGCCTGAGATGCCTCAGTCATATTATTCAAATAAGCCTGTAGATCATGAATATCTGGCCAACTTGGTCCATCTCTTTTCTGATCTCTATTCTCCCTTTCATTTGTTGATTAGCCATGCTCGTAAGACCATCACAGAGAAACCCATAAAATGTTATTTGTTGATCTTGTTCCTCGAGCAAAAATTGACTTATTATCTCTGTTTCATCAAAATTATCGTCTTCGAAGAATTCACTCTTTTCTTCTGTTTGAGGTCCCTCTTCAGTATTGGCTAAGACCTTGAGTTACAGACTATACAAGTTTCAGTCTCAACCTGTATCTCCGTGAGTTTGGAACTAATTCTTTTTATGCCTTTCCCTTGTTCGGTATACTGCTCCCCCATTACTTCCATATGCTCAATCACATGTTTTATCATATCACTTATCTAAGCATGATGTTCTAAATTCTCTTCTTTATTATTCCTGTCAATATCACAAACAATAGGAGAATCATAATAGGGGCTTGGGGGAGGGGAATAAGAGTTAGGAAAACCATTCTAAAGGCCATCCTAACCACCACATACACTACAAATATTCCTCATAAAGCATTGAGTAGGTGCACACAACCCGCTCCTAAAAAAATTATGACTCTGTTGCCACAAGTGGGGGTCCTCCACAAATTTAAAACAAGAATCACCAAAATATGAATTTCCATCATTCGGCCAATTTATATTCCATAATGTCATGTCAAAAAGGATGGTAAAATACTTTAAAAGATAAAAAATCTATATAATATGTTTACAAAAATAAAGTAAAACAAAAAAACTAGAAAAAATAAAGAAAATAAAAGTATAACTTAGAGAAATAATTAATTTTAAAGTTCCCTGCAATGGTGCTATTACGACCCGAGCTGAGACCCCAGATCAAGACACAAAATCTAGAACCACGAGTGGCTCTAAGTCGACCCATGGCATGAACATAGTGGCTAAAAAGCATACATCAAAAAGAAACTGATAACTGAAATATGCATAAGCGGAAGTCTGAATATCAACCATACATAGTCAACACTAACAAAGGTGAAGTTATACATATTGTCTGATAAGCCTGTAGCACGTCTAAAGAGTTGATGGGACAACATACCCAACTAGCTCGCTAAAGTTTGAAACTGAAAATAACATGATTCAACACTAATGAATGTCCTCGAAGGATGAGGACTCACCAATAAGAGAGAGTGAACTAAGCTGCGGGGACTGGCTAATGGTGGAACTGAGTCGGATCTTCTACACCTATATCATGAAACAATACAGCATAGATTACGCGGTCAGTATTTGGAATGTACTGAGTATGTATGGTAAATAAAACATCCTGAGTAAGTATGAATTTAAATAATGCATATAAATATAAATCATAAGATCATGAGAGTAAAGACTGCATGTTGACATCTAAAAACATGTATAGTTATAAGCTAAATCTCATATCTGAATCAAAGGACTCAAAGCTAAAAATATAAATATATGGCTTGCCATAACTGAAATCATTAATAGAAGTTCACAAACTGATCATTGGATCAAACCTGCTGAAAACATGATATCATAAGTCATGAACATGAAAAACTGAAATCATGAGGAACAATGGGAGACTCATCACAACTGAAACCATCACAATAGAGCTTACGTGATGCCCTAACTATCACACTCAAGTAGGCATAGCCTTCCAAAACCTTGACAGGGCTAAGGATGCTACCATGATATCGATATCAAGCTGAATGCCCCTTGGGGGCAGGGGAAGCTCACAAGGGAGGTCCCAATGTAAATATATAAACCAACTTTGGCACGTAGTTCATAGATTCGGTCTTTACATGAATCCCTAGACAACTCGATGCTAGACACTACTCCCAAAAACATGCAAGGTTCTCAACATCATTTTTCAACAAAGCTGAAACCATAGTTTTTTAATAAAGTTGAAACCATCATTTTTTTCAACGAAGCTGATAATGTAATTACATACATAGTTTGAAATCTGAATATGGGGAGTCCTTGCTCCAAACATACTATAAGTTGAAAATAGAGAGTATCACTCCAAATCATATGGTAAGCTGATACTATAAAACTAATTTGAACCATGAAAACAAACTTAACATGTGTGGGCTTACCCAAATCTTAAAATCACGCATACTTGAAATAGACTTCATAAGTAAAATCGTGAATTCATATATGAGTAATTTGAAAATATTTAGTCATGCTAGATATCTCATCATACTAGAAATCATAAATCATAAACTTGACTTTTCACGAACTTGCATAATTGGGCATAATTTTCTAAAAATTTGAAATCATGAATTTATAATCAAAATAGATATAAAATCTGCATATGTATCTTAAAACATACTTTGAAACATGAAGGGAATTAATCCATAAATATATCATAGAGAATTTCATGAAATTGGGCTACAACCCCATAGGATCATCAACTTGAATTAAAACTTGAATTCATGATATTGAGGAGAGATACGGGTATGCGAATGAAAGAAAACACCCATTCATAGTCCTACATACCTGGGTAAACTAAATCTACACTTGTTTTAAAAGCCAAAGGGATTTGGAGAAGAAATTGAAGGGTTTAAGCTTCATCTTCAAATGAGAAATTCTAATCTTGCATGCATGGGAATTGAATGAATTAGAATAGGTTAAACTTCCTTAAAACCCTCTTTTCAGAGAATAAAACAACAACATAGTTTAAGGCTTAGAAGCTTAGGAGAATTCGTGGAAAAACTGATCTTGTCAGCTGTCATGACTTGTACCATGAGTCGTACAATCCTCCTACGACTCGTGGTAACCTCCGTACTAACTAATTCCAAAACCTTCAATCTTCTCAATATTTCCACGAATCCTACTACTTGTAACAAGCTATCACGAGTCATACCCATACTCATACAACCAACATCTGAAAGATTCTAAGTACTTGTTACGATCTGTATCACCAGTCATACCCATATACTATGACTCATAGTGGGGACTCGTGGTCTGGGGAAATAAATCTTTGAACTGAACCACTGGTCTTCCTATGACCCATACCACCAACCTACGACTCGTAGGTTGAGTCATACTGAAGCAATTCTCCAACATTTCTGATCACATTCAAAATCTCGGGTCTAGTCTTAGAAACATTTGGGGTATTACAATATCTCCCCCTTGGGAACATTCGTCCTCGAATGTGGGTTAAACATATTGGAAGGCTGGGAAAAGAAACTACACTCCCACATACTGAACATCTGAAGCTGAAAACTGATGGGGTGACTGACCTGGACTGATACACATGACTGAACTGAATTCATGAATCATATATACATGCTAAAACATGAGAGGAACTGAGAGACATAAACTTGATATGAAACTGAATAGAGTATTAGAGAGGGAACTGATACCTATGCTGGAATGGAGCTAGAAGTGAATAAATGCAGTTATGTAGCCATCATATCTGCTTTGGCTTTCCACGTAGGTCCCTCAACGAGCTGATTCCTCGATAAGGCTTTTACTGAAGCTACTTATTTATTCCTCAACTTTCGAACTTGACGATTAAGGATATCAACGGGTACCTCCTTATAGGTAAGGCTATATTATAACAATCAAAAGAGGGTCACTAATGCACTTCTTTTAATAACGATACATGGAAAACTGGATGCACTGACACTAACTTTGCTGGTAGCTCTAGCTCATAGGCCACCTTGCTAACACGTCTCAAAATCCTGTATGGGCCAACATATCCGGGACAAAGCTTCTGTTTCTTTCCGAACAACATCATTTCCATCATAGGAGACACCTTTAGGAACACCCAATCATCAACTTCAAACTCGAGTTCTCTCCGCCTAACATCCGCATAATACTTCTGGCGGCTCTGAGCTATTTTTATCCTTTCTCTAATAAGAGGAACTTTCTCCTTGGTCTCATGAACTGAATCTAGCCCTATCAATGTAGCTTTGCCTACCTCAAACCAACCAATAGGCGATCTACACCGCCGCCTATAGAGAGACTCAAATACTAGAGTGGTAACTGTTGTAGTAAACAAACTCGATGAGAGGTAAATGATCATCCCAACTTCTATTGAAGTCAATCACACTCTCTCTCCACATATCCTCGAGAGTCTGAATGGTCTGCTTATCCTGACCATCTATTTGAGGGTTAAAATTTGTACTAAGCTTTACTTGAGTACCAAGTCCCTTCTAGAATGATCTCCAAATCTGCAAGGTAAACTAAGTACCTCTATCCAAAATGATTGACAAGGGAACTCCATGCAATCAAACTAAATCTTTAATATATAATCTAGCATAGTCCTTAGCTGAATCAGTAGTTTTGACCAATAGGAAATGAGCTGCTTTGGCCAACCTGACTACCACCACCTAAATAGAGTCATACTGTTGGAAAGTGAGAGGAAACCCTATGATGAAGTCCATATTGATCTCTTCCCACTTCCAAGTGGGGATACTGATGTCCTGTAGCATACCTCTAGGTCTCTAATGCTCAACTTTCACTTGTTGACAGCTCGGACACTTAGCCACAAACTCTTCTATGTCCTTTTTCATGCCATTCCACCAATAGACTTCACGTAGGTCACGGTACATCTTAGTGGCACCTGGATGTATAAAATATCGGGAACCATAAGCCTCATACAACATTTTTTCTCTAAAATCATCGAAACACAAAACACATAAATGACCCTGATATTGAAGCACACCATCTCCCCTTTGGGAAAAGACCTCCACCTTATGAGTTTGAACCTCTTCTTTTAACTTCACCAAAATAGGATCTTCATCTTTCCTAGCCTTGGCCTCAGTCACCACAGAGGATTATGAACCATTCTGAACAATGATACCACCAGATTATGAACTATTCTGAACAATGATACCACCAGTTGTCAATTCCACCAGGCGAACCCCTAATTATGTAAGCTGATGCACATCCTTTACCAACACTTTCCTTCCATCTTCCATATGAGAAACAGTCTCCATGGACAGTGTTCTAAGGGCATTTGCCACTACATTTTCCTTGCCCAGGTGATAAAGGACACTCATGTCATAGTCCTTGAGCAACTCTAACAATCTTTTTTGTTGCAAATTGAAATCCTTCTGTGTGAACACATATTGTAGGTTGTTGTTGTCCGTAAACACACCCACATGCACTCCATACAAGTAGTGTCTCCAAATCTTCAATGAAAACACCACCGCTGCCAATTCTAGGTTATGCGTCGGATAATTCTTCTCATGAGTCTTAAATTGTCTAGAGGCATATACAATGACCTTATCATGATGCATCAACAAATCCATCTGTGCCCTATGGTAGGGTTAATACTAGGGTTGAAGTGAGTCAGGTCCTTAACTCTTGAAAACTCATCTCACAGGCATCCGACCACTAAAATTTGACTTTCTTCTGGGTCAACTTACTCAACGGGGCTATAATGAATGAAAATCCTTCAACAAACTTCTTGTAGTACCCAGCTAAATCCAAGAAGCTTCTGATCACCAAAGGATTAACCGGTCTAGACTAATTCCTTACAACTTCTATCTTTTGAGAGTCCACTTGCACACCCTTGCTTGACACCACATGGCCTAAAAATCTACTGAGTTCAACCAAAACATAAACTTGCTGAATTTATCAAACAATTGGTGATCCATGAGAGTCTATAGCACAATCTTCAAATGAGCAGCATGCTCCTCCCCGCTTCGAGAGTATATGATAATGTCATCAATGAAGACGATCACGAACATGTCCAAATATGTTTTGAACACCCTGTTCATCAAATCCATAAAAGCTGCAGGAGCATTCTTTAGTCCAAAAGACATAACTACAAACTCATAGTGACTATACTGAGTCAGGAAAGTTGTCTTTGGAATGTCACTTTCCCTAACTCTGAGCCGATGATATCCGGATCTGAGGTTTATCTTTGAGAAGCACCTAGCACCCTAAAGTTGGTCAAAAAAATCATTAATTCTGGGGAGGGATACTTGTTCTTAATTGTAACCTTATTCAACTGCCGATAGTCAATGCACATACATGAGACCTATCCTTCTTTCAAACAAGGAGAACTGGTGCACCCCAGGGGGATTTTCTAGGTCTAATTAAGCCCTTATCTAGGAGATCCTTCAACTGATCTTTCAACTCCTTTAGCTCAACTGGAGCCATTATGTAAGGAGGAATAGATGTAAATGCGTATAGGGAAGAAGGTCAATGCCAAAATCAATTTCCCACTCGAGAGGGACTCCTGGTAGATCATCTAGGAAAACCTATGTATACTCACACACTAAAGGGATAGACTGAAGAGCCGAGGTCTCAGACGTAGAATCCTTAACCCGAACTAGGTGGTACACACAACCCTTAAAAATCATCTTTCTTGCCTTAAGGTAGGAAACAAAGTGACCTATAGGCACAACTGAACTGCCCTTCCATTCTAGGATTGGCTCACCCAAAAATCGAAACTCTATAATGTAATACCCCGGAAGTGCCTAAGATCTACGTGCTGGTGTCTTAGATCTACGTGCCGCAGTAGGTTTATATTAATACATTACAATGTTAATGATCCCCTCTTTCGTGATATCACATAATGCACGTCCCTCTCCTGGCAAGCTAGGGGCGACTCTGCCCACTTGAGTGAGATAGTTGGGGCATCATGTAAGGCTATACCATGATGGTGTCGGTTATGAAGAGTCTTCCCATTGTTCCGCATGTTCTATGCATTATCATTTTTGTGTTATTTGGCTCACGTGATGATTTAATAAAGTTTCTCTTATGACTATGATAATGAATGGATTATGAATAATTTGAAAACCTTGAGCCTTATGTTATCTTACGATATTTATATTATAATCATTTCGTGCTACTATTAAGATCTCCTATGAGTTTTTATGTATTTTGAAATGTCCATTTTACTTATCTTGCATATTTGGTACATTCCACGTACTGACTGCATACTCTATGTTGTATCATTTTATGATACAGGCTCTAATCTTTAGATCCAACACCTTCAGTAGTTCATCTTGGAGTTTAGCATCTAACTTTTAGTGAGTCGTCATTCTCCAAGGACCATATGTTTCAAATATTGATGTTTCTTTTAGTTTTCAATTTTGTCGGGTTATTTGGGGATGTTGTCCCATCAACCCATCAGATACGTTAGAGGCTTTAAGACTGTATGTAGTACTCCGCTATTACGTATGTAGTACGTTCCGCTTATCATGTTATGTTATGGTTATGCTTCCGCTACATCGTTATGCTAAGTGTTCTGCTTTATTGATATTGAGTTCGATGTATGTTCATTCCATGGGTCAATTCGGAGTCTCTTGGGGCTCCTTGTCCCATGTTATGATCCGGGCCTACGTTCGAGTCGTGACAAACTTGGTATCAGAGCCATAGGTTTGAAGTGTCCTAGGGTGTTTGAAAGCCGCATTAAGTATAGTCTTTTTCAAGGGTATGAAGTGCGCCACACTTATGATGAAGAGGCTATGAAACATCTAGGAAATCTTCCCTTCTTTCATGATCTATGTCCTGTGATGAAATGTCACCCTATCCTTCTAATTTGTGCTATTCGCGATTGTAGAATCATGGCTCCCCGAAGAGTAAATGGTAGAAGGAATGGGAATGGAGATAGCCACGAGGATGGCAACGGATACGGGAACCAGCAGGCCCCACCAGTTTAGGAGCACCATGCACCAGAGCCGGTTGCCCATGCTGAGTTTCGGGAAGCTATTCAAATGCTCGTGCAGGCCTTCACCGCTTAAGTCAATCAGCAGGCAGTTGTGCATGTTCCCCAAAATGGTAATGCGGCGTGGCTTGAGTCAGAGATTTCTTGAGAATGAACCTGCCAGAGTTCCTCGAGTCAAAAGTAGATGAGGACCGCATGAGTTCATTGATGAGATTGTGAAGATCACCCAGGTCATGGGGGTGAATGTGTAGGGTTGGCCTCATATCAGTTGAAAGGGGTCGCACACATCTAGTTTCGCCATTGGAAAGATAACAGGGTCGCCAAAGTAGGCCCTGTCACTTGGGAAGAGTTCTATGTTGCATTCTTAGATCGGTTCTTCCCTCGTGAGATGATGGAGTTAAAGGCAGCCGAATTCGTGAATCTTAAGCAGGGAAGGATGAAGGTACAGGAGTATGCTCTTGAGTTCACTTGCTTGTCAAAGTATGCCCCAGAGTTAGTGGTTGATCAGAGGGNNNNTGTTGGCGTGGCGGGCTATTTGGACAAAGATTGAAAGAATTCTATTCTCCACCAGGACATGGATTTCCCTCGGATAGTTTTGTACTCCCAGCAGATGGAGGCAGCTCACATGAGGGAGAGAGAGGCCAAAAGGGCCCGAACAGATAGCCATGGGTTTACTCATCAGAGATCCGGCAGTGGTCACCGCCCTCAGTTTCAGCAGAGGTCACTAGCTCCAGCACAATCATCAGCTAGTGCTCCATCTATAACCAAGGGTGATCAGAGGAGCAGTGCTATAGGATCGAGGGATCAGAGGGGCATGCAGGTAGAGCGCACCTTTCCAGCCTGCAGAAAGTGCGACAAGAGTTATGCTGGGGAGTGCCTGCTCGGCTTAGATATTTGTTCTGGGTGCGGTAGATTCGGCCACATGCGCCAAGCGTGTCCCTTTTCTAGATAGGATGATGATAGAGATCATGCACAAACTACCAGGTCAGCAACAGTTCTAGCACATTCAGCTCCACAGGGGGCATCTACTAGTGGGGGTGGCGGACAACGCCAAAACAGATTTTATGCCCTCGCCTCGCGTAAGGAGCAGAAGACTTCACCGGATGTGGTTATTGGTATGTTATGAGTGTTTCACCTGTATGCTTATGCTTTGTTAGATCCAGGGGCTACCTTGTCTTTTCTGACACCTTACATTGCTAGTATCTTTGGAGTTAGTCCTGAAACTCTGTCTGAACCATTCTCAGTCTCTACTCCCATTGGTGATTCAGTTGTTGGTAGGCGGGTGTATAGAAGGTGCCCCAATCCATGTGTTGCATGAAGTCAACTCTACAGACCTTGTACAGTTAGCCATCATAGACTTTGATATTATTCTTGGTATGGATTGGTTGTATGCATGTTATGCATCTATTAATTATAGAACCCATGCGGTGGAGTTCCGCTTTCCAACTTAGTCAGTCTTGGAGTGCAAGAGTAGGTTGGTCGTGCCTATAGGTCATTTTATTTCCTACATTAAGGCCAAGAAGATGATTTCTAGGGGTGGTATGTATCATCTAGTTAGGGTTAAGGATGTTGAGTCCGAGACCTCGACTATACAGTCATTTTTGATAGTGTGTGAGTACCTAAAAGTATTCCTTGATGATTTACCGAGTGTTCCTCCCAAGAGGGAAATTGATTTTGGTATTGACCTTCTTCCCGACACACATCCTGTCACGCCCTGCCTTGGGGGGTATGACTGGCACCTGGTGCCCTATTAGGACCTGAACTGCTAGACTACTGAGCCTAAGCACATCTGGTGCCTGGCTGGC
>JACEIK010000560.1:0-25733 GCA_018107945.1 Datura stramonium | reverse complement strand
AACAGTTAACCCAACAACAAGGTGATAAAAGGGATTCTATACGGGCCGACAAGACCATCATGCTGTCTAGTTATAACAGAATGAAAACAAGCGATCATATTCACACTAATGCCGACAATGTTGCTAACTGACTAGCTAAACTAGGCCCCACACGCCAACACACAAAAATATAACATATGTAGGCCCCACACGGCCAACACGCAACTATCAACTGAGAAACTGTAGCCTGCAAGAATCTAAGAGTAGAATAATGGTCGAGATAGGACCTCGAGCTACCCAAAAGTTGTACAACAAAAGAACAAACTTTTTTTAACTATCAACTCCGAAGAAAAGAAGCTGACTGGACTGCTGATTCTGGCTGGTAGCTAGGAAGGTCCTGGACTACGTCTATCCGCAACTACAGGAAAGTAATGCAGTGCCCCAAAGATGGGAATCAGTACAATATGTACTTAATATATAAGGTAGTAATGAAAGCTGAATAAAACTAACAGAAGGACTGAAAGTAACCAATCAGGAGGATAAGAATTTAACCTAAATAGCCTCACAATCTGAAATATAACTAGCAAGTATACAAAAAAGAACCTAGCCGAGCCCCCATAAGCCTAGAAAGTACAATCAGTACAGAATAACCTACTTGGGCCCCCATAAGCCCTGGCAAGTACAACCAAGGCACACAACTCCTATCAGAACCACTATAGGTCCGTGGGCATGCTATAACTAAGGTATACTTGATCTCTAAAGCTGTATCTGAGCATGGTAGGTTCCTGTACCTAGGTTTGAGTCGTTTGAGCTTAGTTGCGTTTATGCCATCTGGGCTCCTGTAGTTATGCCTGAGCCATCTGGGCTCTTGTAACTGTATCTGAGACGTTTGATCTTCTGTAACTGTATCCGAGCCATCTGGGCTGCTGTGACTATATCTGAGCCATATGGGCTCCTTTAACTGTATCTGAGCCATTTGGGCTCCTGTAACTGTATCTGAGCCTTCTGGGCTCCTGTAACTGTATCTAAGCCATTTGGGATCCTGTAACTATATAGGTGTAGGACTATATACTATGTCACCAAACTACACCTTACGCTGCCTAATTTAGAAAAGTACGCTAACAACTATCTTTAGGCCTTTGTGGCCTTAATGTGGTAACAAGGCACCTACTAATCCTTCTAACTGGTAAACAACTAAATAGGAAATTTCTGCATCACCTCTGGCGATAATCAAAGCTGGGTGTAAACCTCCCAATGAGGAATACTATACTATAACCTCCATTCGTCTCGTAGAAGCTAAACAAAACACTATAGGCACAAGCTACTATAAGATATTGACTACATCGTCTAAATAACAAGAGTGACTTGTCGAGAAGAATTATCCTTAACATACCTCAAATGCCGATTCTTATTTCTCTAATTAGTTCCATCTTGTGGCCGGTGATTCCACTCAATTATGGCCTTTATGCTGAGAAAATAAGGCTATTTTCAATACCAAAACTCGGCAAACAATTATATCATTCAATAATAATAACTATAATTCAACTCCATTTTGTTCAGCTAAAAACTCATAATTTCTCATGAGTTTAGAAGGGAGAAATGCTTACCCCTAGTCTGTGACCGCTTCGAACTCAATTTGAAGTAATTCCGAAAACTTTACTCCATGAGGTTCCGGTATGCTGCGAGCAAATTTTCAAGAAATAACTCCGCAGGGATGCTTCTCGTAGGCCTACAACTCGATATCTAAGATGAATTTTGTTTGGACATAGTTTGACGACGTATTTTGATGAAAATTATATGAAACTCACATTTGCTCTCTTTTCTTGGTCGAGGGAAATTTCATAAATGATTCAATGTGATCAAGAGGGGATTTATATATAAGTAGGGCGGTGGCAGGGGGTGCGGCGCACCGGCCATGGCGCCAGCTGGCAGGCGTGGCGGGGTGCCCCGTGCGCCTAGCCTCCAGCCTCAGCCTCCTGCCTGCTCGACGTTGTGCTCGCATATTCATCCCTCGGTCCTTTTCCCGTATGCATCATACTCCAAAACTCTCAACATACATACGCAAGTGTCCATTAAATGATAGAAACATATGGGGTGTAGCATAATCCCACCCTTAGGAACATTCATCCTTGAATATAATCTTCAGACTTAAGGGACTCAGCTCCCTTAACTATTGTTAGAAAAATTTCGGCAGAGTCTCCTCTGTAATATGGACTATCCAAAAATATGAAATGTGGAAATGTCCAACATAGGCATCTCATAGGATGCTACAAAAAAACTACTCCACAACATATAAGTGAACAACTGAACAGTACTAATAATATAAGCAGTAGAGTAACATCTGAATAACAATCTCACCTCAACTTTATAATCTGGGTCAGTTCTGGAATAAGTGAGGATATCTAGACCTCATGTCGTCCTTAGCTTCCCAAGTTATCTCTTCTACATTTTTTTTCCTCCACAAGACTTTAATAGAGGCTACATCATTAGTTCTTAATCTATAAATCTGCCGATCTAGTATGGCAACTGGAGTGTCTTCGTAGGATAATTCTTTAGTAACCTGAACATCCTCAACTGGAACCACCCGAGATAGGTCTCCTATACATTTCCGTAGTATTGACACGTGAAAGACTGGATGAACAGATTCTATCCCTATAGGAAGCTCCAACTCATATGCCACTCGGCCTATCCTCTGGAGGATTCGATATGGACCAATGAACCTAGAGCTGAGCTAGCCCTTCTAGCCAAATCTCATCAAGACCTTCATAGGTGAAACCTTAAGAAACACCTAGTCATCTACATTAAATTCCAAGTCTCTATGTCAAACATCGGAATAGGACTTCTGATGAATCTGGGCTGTCAACAAGAATTTTCTAGTGAGCTTCACTTTTTCTTCTGATTGATGGATCATATCAGGTCCGATCTACCCTTCCTACCCTACTTTGAACCATCCTATGGGGGACCTACATTTCCGCCTATATAAAACTTCACAAAGGGCCATCTGAATAGCAGAATGACAGTTGTTATTGTATGCAAACTCGATAAAGGGTAGATGCTCGTCCCAACTTCCTCCAAAGTATAGCACACATGCCCGGAGCATATCCTCGAGCGTTTAAATGGTGTGCTCTCCTTGACCGTCTGTCTAGGGATGGAAAGCCGTATTTAAATTAACTTGTATCCCTAAACCTTTCTAAAATGACTGCCAAAATCTAGATGTGAATTATGCCCCTCTATCAAAAATAATGGATGTTGGGACACTATGCAATTGGACTATCTCCTTAATATATAACTTGGCATAATCTTCAGCTGAGAATGTTGTCCGGACTGGCAAAAAATGGGTTGATTTTGTCAACCTGTCAACGATAACCCAAATAGAGTCAAATTTGCGCCTAGTGCAAGGTAGTCCTGTCATAGAATCCATATTAACTGCCTCCCACTTTCACATAGGTACAGCTATCTCCTGAGTCAGTCCGCCAGATTTCTGATGTTCAGCTTTTACCTGCTGGCAATTAAGACGTTGTGCTACAAACTCGGCTACACCTTTCTTCATTCTAGGCCACTAGTATATCTCCTTTATATCCTGGTAAATCTTCATCAAACCTAGATGAAGAGAGTAATGAGAATAATGTACCTCTTCCTTGATCAGCTGGTAGAGCCCTACAACATCTGAAACGCAGAGTCGACTTATGAATCTCAAGACCCCGTCTTCCATTAACTCGAAGGATGATAATTCACCCTGCTGAACCTTGTCTCTGAGTTGTACTAGATTAGGGTCCTCACACTGCTTCTCCTTCACCTCTACAACCAGAGATGATACTACTATATTCTGAATTACAACCCCGTTATCCTCTGAATCTATTATCCGGACTGCTAGACTGGCTAACTGGTGTAGCTCTCGAGCCATTTCTTGTTGTTCTGGCCTTAGATATGCTAAACTGCCCATGGATCTACAACTAAGGGTGTCGGCTACAATATTAGCCTTTCCTGGATGGTACAAGATGTTCACATTGTAGTCTTTCAACAATTCTAACCAACGACGCTATCGTAAATACAACTCTTTCTGCGTGAAGATGTACTGGAGGCTTTTATGATCATTAAAAATATCCACGTGCACACCATACAAATAATTCCTCCACATTTGTAAGGCATGAACCACTACAGTTAATTCTAAATCATAGGTAGGGTAGTTTTTTTTCGTGTTTCCTTATTTGCCTCGAAGCATAAGAAATCACCTTGTTGTGTTGCATCAGGACATACCCCTACCCAACGCCTAAAGCGTCACAGTATACAGCATAACCCTCCGAACCCTCTTGTAGGGCCAATACTAGTGCAGATGTCAACCTATTTTTCAGCTCCCAGAAACTCTACTTACAAGCCTCGGTCAATGGAATTTGGCTGCTTTTTGAGTCAATTTAGTCAAAGGTGTCGATAGGGTAGAAAATCCTTCTACGAACCTTCTGTAATACCTGGATAACCCCAAGAAACTACAAACCTTAGTCGGAGTTGTAAATATAGGCCATGTCTTACCTCAATTTTCTATGAATCAACCTAGATACCTGCGTCCGATATAATATGGCCCAAGAAGGCTACGGAATTCAACTAGAACTCACATTTTGAGAACTTTGCATAGAACTGGAGTTCTTTGATGATCAGAAGCACTGTGCGAAAGTGATTTCTATGTTCAGCCTCTGAGCGGGAATATACCAGAATATCATCAATGAACACTATCACAAAAAAATCTAGGCATGGCCTGAAGATACTATTCATCATATCCATGAACACTATTGGGGCATTCGTCAACCCGAAGGACACAACCAAGAATTTAAAATGACCATATTTGGTCCTGAAAGCTGTTTTCAAAATATCTTTTTCCCGGACCCATTCGTGGTGGTACCCGGACCTTAAATCAATCTTTGAGAAATAGTTCGCTCCCTGCAACTAATCAAACAAATTTCTATCCTCAGAAGAGGGTATTTTATTCTTAATAATGACTTTATTCAACTGCTGATAATTTGTACACATGCGTAGGGAGCCATCTTTCTTTCTCACAAATAGGATTGGCGCACCCCACGGCGAAGTACTAGGCCTGATAAAACCCTTATCTAACAAATCTTTCAACTGTTCTTTCAGATCTTTCAACTTGGCAGAGCCATTCGATATGGAGGGATGGATATAAGTTGTGTACCTGGTAGCAAGTTGATAGAAAAATTGATCTCACGCTCTAGGGGAATACCCGGGAGCTCATTTGGGAATACATCTGGAAACTCACTAACCACTAGGATGGACTGAAGAGTCGGGGATTCTTCTTGCATATCCTAAACCCTAACAATATAGTAAATACAGCCCTTCGCTATCAACTTTCTCGCCCGAAGAAGGATATGAACCTACCATTTGGCGTAGCTGCACTACCCTTCCATTCTCGCACTACCTTACCTGGAAAATGAAATCGGACGGTCCTGATCCAACACTCCATATTGTCATAACATGGTGCCAGCCAATCCATACCCCTAATTACATCAAAATCAATCATTTCTAGCTCTACTAAATCTTCTATGGTCTGGTGACCGACAATCTCTACTGTACAACCTCGGTAAATCCTCTTAGCAATAGTAGAGTCACCGACGGGTGTAGACACGGAGAATGATCGCTGAAGCAATTCTGGTGCTATATCAAATTTTCGGGCTACTAATGGAGTAACATAAGACAAAGTGGAACCTAGATCTACCAGAGAAAAAACTAAGTGAGAGAAAACATCCAGCACACCTGTCATAACATCTGGTGACGACTCTTACGCATGTCATCCCGATAAAGCATAAGTGCGATCTTGGCCGCTACCTAAACTAGATGCCCCTGATCTACCCCGACCTCTACCAGTTGGAGCTGAGGGCATGCGCCTTGTAGAAGGTGCTGGAGCATATGAACCTACTGAGGACCTATTCTGTTGGTCCTGATCAACATGGTGTCTAGTCCAACAATCCCTCATCATATGTTCCTCCTGTCCACAGGATAGCAGGCAGTGGAGCCGTATCTAGATCTCCCAAAATGTCGCCTATGACAAGTACTACAACGTGTTATAGCTGGTCCCATCTGATCTAGACCCCTCTGTTGTAGTGAGTTTGACGCTCGTGAACTTTCGCCAGGACCTGACTGTCCATGACATTTTGATCTACTGTCCTGCTGCTGCTGAAATGGGGGCCTAGGTGGCCTACCTAATAAAAGAGGCTTGGGCCCACCCTAAAAATCTACCTAAAAGTCTTCAGGTCTAGCCCTCCGACGATGCTCTTGACCTGCCCTATCAATCGCATACTGACACTGCCTGATTTTCTCTATATTCTGAGAAAAGGCCTGAATCCGCAAGATGTCCATATCCTCTCGCAGTGTGGCTGTGATACATGATTCCACATATTCTAGTGCAATTCCCATAATAAATCGGTGTACCCTAGCTGGCATTGAATCAAAAAATGTTGGCGCATATCTGGCCAAGGAATCAAACTTTAATCCATATTCTCTTACATTCATTCTGCCCTGCTCTAGATGTAAAAATTGCTCTACTCTAACCAGACGGATCTATCGGGGCAAATAGTGGTCTATGAAAGCTTCAGAGAAGCTAGGCCATGTAGGTGGGGGTGCATCTCTGCCTCTGGTCCTTTCCCAACTTTCATAACACAAAACTGCTATCTCTCGCAATCAAAACATTTCTAATTCAACTAATTCAGTTGAGAAAGCATGCATAAACCTGAATATCCTCTGCAGTTGGTCTATGAAGTTTTGAGGGTCCTGCTACAATCTGTTCCTGTAAATTATGGAAGACTCAAAGTAAGGAACTGGCGGACTCTCGAACTCTCAGGCCCCTCAGTGGGCTCGACAACAGCTGGTACTACTGGCTGAGTCTGACGCTGGGAAGCCATCATCTGAACCAACATGTAAATTGCGCTCCTAATTTCCTCATTCGGTGGCACATGGATGGCTGGGGGTGGTACTGATATATCATTCGCCTATATAGGGTTCTTGGTGTGGCGAAGAATGCTGGGGAGACCAGGGTGATGTCTCCCTATCACCCTCAAATCAGGCTGGCTCTAACTGGGGCCCCCTACTTATGCCCTCTCCCACTGCAATGTCCAATTCTTGACCAGTCGTGGTCTGTCCTGCATTATACATCTTCTCTGTAAATAAGCAGAATAGTGTAAGCTTAGGGAGTTACTGATAACACTCAAAATCAAACCTCCTGATGAAGTATGAAGAGGATGTTGTCAATAAAGAACCCAACTAAGAGGTTGGGGTTGAACCCACAGGGAATATGGAAGATCTAGACTAATGCTGGTAAGTGAGCTTGTTGGTGAGTTATCTCCAATTTTTGGGTTTCAAGAAAACAATGGTAAAACAAATATTATAATTGTGGTTTAAATCAAGAGTTGAAAACAACTAGGGTAAGTGTTCCTCATGGGTTCATAACTACTTCAGGTATACACACGTGATCAATTCCAATGCTAACTTGTAGAACTGATAACTAGGGTCATCCAAACGACTGGTTCGTCCCTATTGGATGATTATACTCAATCACCGAGTCAGGTCTCATGAGCTATTATTTGCGCTCTAGCGTACGCGATCGTACAAGTAATACAGTGGCCCTTTTTCAGAGTCGGATGTCGAACCCACAGGGACTGGACTAATTTAGTGAATTATAAAGTTCGAGTGTTAATTTGATCTTCACAAATGTTGATTATAGAAATTTCAGGAAATTTTAATTAATTCTAGGGGTTATCAAAAAATAATCGAGAAACAATACAAGAAGCAACTAGAGTTAAGGCCTAATAATCATGCAATGCTACAATTCACAATGGTTCGAATATGAAAACTTTAGTTGTTGTCTCAAATGTTTAAAATGTGATGTTCATGGTCTTTCGAGCCTCTAAACACAACAAACTAGTCTCACACCTACATCGTTGAGCGGGGATGTGATGTCCTAATTTGTGAGAGATTTAACTATGTGGATGTGGTTTACGGATTTTGTACCCTTGATTATGGACTTTCGTACCTCTAATCATTTAACCTAACTTAGCTTCACAACTACTTCTACGAGTGGTGATCTGACAATTCTAAGTCGGTGTCTAGCTCATCCCGTTTTGATAACCAAGCAAGGCAAATTAGGTATAATTTCTATCCTAACCGCTAATCCTATCGCAAAGATAAGAACTTGCTCCTTACATTCTTGTGTTCTAGCCTAAGGTTACTCTTTTGAGCTTTTAACTAAGCTTAACGAATGTGTTTTCATGGTGTTCAAGCATAAAAACAATAATAATAATGAATGTAAGACAAAACAACAACTAAAAACTCAAACCAACGAAGAATTCATGCATTTACTATCATATCTTGTGGCCTCAACCCTAGAGGAAGGGTTTTAGCCTCTCATGTTCATACAAATAATTAAAAACATGATTCAAGTAGAGTACTTACAAGAATAGATAAAAGAGAATGAAAAATAGTGAACCCTAGGTAGAGTTCTTCCTTTCTTCCTTCGCTCTGTTCCGTTGTTCTCAAGAAATTTCGTGAAAAAATGATTTTAGAAGCTAAGTGTTATATTTATACTTGGTGGAAATTTACAATTTTTGGCTGTCCATGAACTTTCTCCGTGTCACGGACCCTAACGCCCTGGTTTGCCTCCGTGACACTAAGGCAACGCGTAGGCTTACTGGTTTGAGGCTCATTAGGATGTCCTCGTGCTGCACTGGTGCGCGTTGCCCAGCGTGGCACGCCACTGGTCGTGCTAATGGAAGGGCATGGCATGGCCTAGACACGCAGGCCTCCTGGCTTGGCATGTCCTCGCGCGCATGTGCGCATAACATGGCACGACGCCTAACACGTTTCTTACCTAGCGTGGCACGCTGGCATGTGCTGGCAGCCTACCCCTAATACTTTCTTTATGCGACTTCTTTGCAATTACTTCCATTCTTTCCTTTTGTGCATTAAACAACATTTCCAGTCCCTCTTAAGCACAATTCACCTACAAAACATGGATAATCATGTCGGTTAGTTTATTCATGAAATTATACAAAATTACATGAGAGTATAATCACTTAAATTGACAAATGCGACTAAACTAAGTTACAAAATAGCACTTGGGCATGTAATTATGCCCAAGATCACTACCCCACACTTAAAGCCTTGTTCGTCCTCGAACAATTCTATTACCTCTCATGCACATGAAGGACTCACACATAGCTAATTGAAGGAAACAATTCAAGCTAAGGCTACCACGATTATTTTAGATAGAAAGTGAAAAATAGAGCATGCAAGATATAACCACTAAAATCACATATAACTACGTTAAGACTTCCTAGCCTCAAGAATCGACTCTCTACCTCAACAAACTCATGAAAATTAACCAATCAAGAAATCCAACATTAATTTTATCCTTCATCAAACATGTGCGCTCACACAAGAGAGTTACCCATTCTTTTTCCACTCATTAGTTTTCAAATCATGACATATATGGGTGTATGAATAAGAAATAATCTCACTCTCACAAAGAATTCACATGCGACATGTATTGACCCATATGCTTGCCTTTAGTGTTTTACTCCACTAATTTAGGAATGTTTGAACGTAAGATCAAATAGGACTTAGTGGGTTGTAATGTAAGCTAAGGGATGGGTAGATACTATTCTAGCCAGTAATAGTGACCATCTTCCCTAAGCGCTTTTAATACATCACACTTTCATTATGGCACTCTATCCTTTCACTTTACCATTATTCTTTTCAACTCCATTTTTCCTTTTTATTTCCCCATTTCAATTAGGCACACTTAAGCTATTAGTAAGGAGTGCTTAAGCAAAAAAATTTCACTCTTTTCTTCTTTTACTCCTTACTAACTCTTGTTCAATTTTTTAAACAAGTGCACCTCTAGTCTTCTCTTCAACTCCCCCAACTACTATTTCCCTTCTTATTCCAACTTCTCACTCCTTAACTTCTTTTGCATTTTCACTTAAGCGCTTAGGAGTTTTAGATCAAATTCAAGGCTAATGAAAAGAAAGGATTAAGCTCATATTGTGGCTAGCAAAGAATAGGCTAAAGGCTCAATGGGGCTAACTAGTATTAGACATTAAAGGTAGGTAAAGCGAAGGATAGGCACTAGGCTCATGCAAAGAAATGCCTAAATCATCTCCTACCATCTATATCCGTCATTTCGTTTTGTATACACACCAGGCAAGTTCTAGACACTACACCATAACATCAAATATTCAAAAACCTTACACTCACAACACATGCTCAATTCAAGACAAATTCAGCAGACTCTTAACTCAGCTAATCACAAGAATGCAAAATTCAGCTTTAAGCACATCGAGTCACATTCAAGAGTCTAGGTGTATCAAAACAGATTTATACAACTGTTAAGCATGCTTCAAAATTAACAACACCTGCATCCCACAATCATGTAATAGAACATAACAAGAACATCAAGCCATCAATTAGTTAAGGGTTCAAAAACAAAAACCTATTGACTAATTTTTCCTCAAGACGATCGTCATCCAACCATCATCGGGAACAGTCCCTAACTATGACTAAAAACAGCTATGTCCAGAAAAATAAAAATTTTATTCATTGGTTCAAAGTTCCCCCCATCAAAAAAGAACCGAAAAGAAAAACAAACGAGTGGGTGAATTATGCTCAACTCCAACTTTTTCATCAACCAATACCATACAAAGCACTAATTTCACCCGAATTCACTAAGCACAAAATTTTGAAATTTCCCTCACCCCACACTTAAAATATGCTATGTCCCCAAATCATCAAATTAGAATACAAAAAGGGTGAGAAATACTCCTTAAGGACTCTAGGCCGAGCTAACAGCATGTTTTCTTTTATTTTTGCACAAGTGGGTCATCGACCCCGCACTCATCTTTTTTCATGATCCTTAGCTTCCTCTTCCAAGGGTACTCAGACTTCCCCTCAATATGTACTTAATTCACCATAACAACAACAGCAAAGTGAAAATAAAAAAAATCAAAACAAAAGAAAAATAAAATTGTACCTTTGGTACCCTTGGGTTTCCTCCCAAGCAATGCCTGATTTATGTCAAGGCATGACGTGGACTATCCTTCTCAGGACATCCTCAAACCAGTGTTCCTTTTTTAGAACCATCTTTTTCTCTGTTAATTTTTTGAGGGAACAACCTACACTCTGTCCCTCTCTTCTTCCAACTTCTTCTTTTCCATCATATTCAGGCTGAAATGTGATCATCTCCAGTAGCAGTGGACCCATGCAATCTACCACCCCACATTTAGCATCTGACAACACACTGATCTTGCAAAGATCTCTGTAGTGTGTGGGTGGGTTGATCTCTTGGTAAACTAAAAAGAGCACTTCTTCATCATCGACCCTCATTTTAAGGGTACCTGCTCTCATATTTATGATGGCTCCTCCAGTTGCCAAGAATGTTCATCCCAAGATCAGGGGTACCTTGTCATCAACTTTAAAGTCAAGTATGATGAAATCAGCAGGTATAATGAACTTACCAACTTTGATGAGTAGGTCCTCAATTATTCCCTCTGGTGCCACTATGGACTTGTTTGGATACTAATAGGAATTCAACCATTATGGAAAGTAAAAGTTTGATTTAAAGGGAGATGAACAGGCAATAATTGGAATAGAAATATCATTTGATTCGTCGATCCTCAAAAAAAGAAATAAGAAAGGTTCCGTCGTTGAGTGACAAATGGGAAATTTATGGAAAGTTACAATCCCTACCATGAAATAGTGCTCCTACACGCCTTCATCGACGTTTTTTTTTACTGGAAGGCCGAGAGCTAATTATCGAGACTTTGGACTATCCAGACACATACTTCGTGAAATAGTTCATGCATGTTTGTTGTCAGGAGCAACAAGATCAAGTTGGTAAGGATTAACGCTTCATTTCTATTTCTATGGTGGATGATCATAGAATCCCTTTACCATTCTATATAAATGGGCTATTCTATTTATACAGATAAGGTAGAGAAACTTTGCTTTTTCTAGGCCCATAACTAAAAATCCCACTTTCTTACGATTACGAGGTTTATTCAAATATGAAATCCAATCTTGGAAATACAGCATCCCACTTTTTTTTTACTACTCAGGGTTTCGATATGGGGGATAAGTCATTCGACTCATTCACATCCAGATCATGAATGTTAGGAATCCATATTATGCAAGGAGACATTACTTTTGCTAATTCAAATTGAAGGGTGATATAAAATTGGTCTACGGAAAATGTCAACAACTGCTAGCTTATTTGGAAAAATAAATAAAGTGCGTTATAAAGAATTAATTAATCAGTTGGGACCCAACCCCAAAGTATTAAACAAAGATAGGGGCATTAGATTTACTGTTGCTCCTAAGTCATAGAGAGCTCTTATCACTTCAGCTTTACCAATTTGTATGAGGAGGGTAAAACTCCCTGGGTCCTTGAAATTTCGGCATCTTGCTCATCACCCTGTAGCTGCACTCCTCAATCAGTGCCACCGTTTGGATATCCACCAATATAACTTTTTTGGCCACCACATCTTTTAAGTACTTAGCATATTTTGGCATTCCCTGCAAAACATCAAGCAAAGGCAAATTGATGTGAAGTTCTTTTAAAATATCAAACAACATTTTAAAGCTTTCTTCCTCCTTGCTCTTCTTGAGTCTTTGCGAGAATGGTGGTGGTGGTCTCTGTGCTGGCTGTAGTGATGATTGTGCATTGTGTTGCACAACACTCTATTTATCTCCCTTGTTGGTTGATGGACCCTATCTGACCAGCTCTGGCTGTACCTCTTTTCTCTTTTCTTTAGGTGGTGCATCAGCCAATTGCTTGCCATTCCTCAGACTAATGGCATTTACCTGTCGGGGGTTTGTATCTATGTCACTAGGTAACCCTCCCTGCGGTCTGGTGTGCTGAGCAGTTGTTAATTGACCCCTTTGCTTCTCTAGATTGTGGGTGGCCAACTGCTGATTTTTCAAATCTGAAGCCATTCGTGCCTGATTCTCTACCAATTGGGTCTGAGTAGCCATAATCTTTTGCAACATCTCCTCAATGTTGTTGTTGCTCGACGGGCCACCATTCTGCCTGTTTTGCTGCTGATACTGTTGCTGCTGAGGTTGCTGGTAGCTCTGACTCTAATTTCCACCCCAATAAATATTTTGGTGACTCTGCCAACTTTTGTTGTAGGTGTTCCCATAATTCTGGTTGTTTCTCTAAACATTCCTAACAAAATTGATAGATTCCGGATTTGCTCCGCAAGATCCCATTGTTACCATAAATTTCACACCAACTGGGAGCCTGCTGAATTGCATTCACCTGTCCTTGTGGTTGGTTCATACTCAGTTTATTGAACTGAGTCATCATCTGATGCTGAAATGATGCTAGTTGTGCTGTTAAGGCATTGACACTATCCACTTCTATCATCGCTGCTTCTCTCTTACCTGCCCCTCTCGATGATTCACTGTGCCACTCTGGATTTCCCTAAGAAATCTTGTTCAACAGAGTGTACAACTCATCATAAGCCTTCTCTAATGATTGCCCACCCGATGCAGAGTCTAATAGAATCTTCATATGTGGGTCTAGACTCTCTACAAAGGTGTGAGCTAACACCTCATCGGACTGCTGGTGATGGGAGCAGTCTCTCAACAATGACTTGAATCTCTCCCAAGCCAAATATAGGTTCTCCTCTGGCCTTTGCTTAAAGCTTAATATCTCACTTCTGAGCTTGGCATTCTTGCCTGAAGGAAAGAATCTAATGAGGAACTTCCTTGCTAGGTCGTTCCAAGAAGTAATGGAATTTGGTGGCTCAGCCATCAATCACCTCTTTGCCTCTCCCAACAATAAAAATGGGAAGAGTGTGAGTCGGACATAGTCAGTTGACACTCCGGTGGGGACAAAAGTGTCACTGATCTCCAAGAAATTCTGTAAGTGTTGTTGTGGGTCCTCGTGACTCATTCCAGTGAACTGGCCACTAGAATGTAACAACTGCACCATTTTCTATTTAAGCTCAAAGTTCCCTCCTATAATACCCCGAAAGTGCATAAGAATAGACCCGGGAGGTTGAAAGTTGAAAACTACAGAAATTGGGAAAAAAGTCATAGGACGGATCACAGAACGACTCGTGGTATCAAACAATGAGTCGTTGTATGTTTTCATTGGTTGGGGAAAGGATGGTGGCGGTGGAGAAAATGAGAGGTATGACGACCCGTTGAGGGATACACCGGTCTTCCTTTGCAATCTTGGTTTGGGTCAGGCTAGGCAATAGTGTAAACAATGGGAGACCAAACGACCCGTTAGGAGAAGCCACGGGTCGTTGGTTGTGGTCGTTGTTGGAGGGTAAGAATTTCTAGTGTAGGTGATGGGTTGAGACCAAGACTCATTGGAAGGAACCACGAGTCGTGGTGAGGCTCGTGGTAAGGGAGTTCAGATTTTATGATGAGCAAATAACGGATGATGTGATGAGTCGTGGGCTGAAGGCACGGGTCGTCCTATCGACCCGTTGTTTGGATCCGAGACTAGGTCATCACAACAGTCACTTCAACGAGGGACATGACGGGTCGTTGGTGGTTCCCATGACCCATTGGTACCACACGTGGGTTCCATCCGGCCAGTTTTCAGGGCAGGTTCATTAAGGGTATTTTTGACTTTTTCAAGATATAAGGCCCTAAACTACGTCGTTTTGGCTTGGGAAAGCTTGTTTTTTAAGAGAATGACCTATTGTAAACTCCCACTCATGCATGCAAGAACTTTGAGAGGTGATTCAAGGGGATTTCAAGTTCTTCACCTCAATTCCTTCAATTTCATCCTTGGGATTTTAAGGAGGGTTAGGAGTTGATAATCCCAAGTATGTAGGGTCTTCAATGGGTGGATTCTTCCACACCCATTCTCCTTCTCTATTAGTTACTCAAAAATTTATTTAAAAACTCATGGGGTTTTGTATTTTATTTGTATAAAATTAAATGATTTAATTATGGGTCTTGTGATTTTGAAATCTTATCTTAATCTANTGTGATTTTGAAATCTTATCTTAATCTACTGGTTTTGATCACCTTTTGAGATTCAAATTGATTATAATATTGTTGATTTTTAATTTCTAAAAAAATATTCTTGATTATGCATGCCCCATGATGAATCGATTTATGATCCATTGATCCATTGGTGTTTTTGATAAGCCCAGCAGGAATTATGAATTTATTTATGAATTTATTATGCTATTTATTATGAACTTATGAATTTCAAGCTATATTCATGATCTACAAATATGTATGAATTTTATCAATCATGAATTATGGATTTGGCCGACCCACGGGCCTCAAGTCATGGCTAGTTCTTATATGTTCAAGCATGTTTACGATTATCATGATTTAACTAGCTCATGAACCCTTGTATGTATTATTATGAGCACTGTATATATTTTGGGAGTAGTATCGAACATCAAGTAGGTTCGGGGCTCAGGTTAAGCGTCGGATCTCATGAACTACGTCCCACCATAGGTATGTTGGGACCCTTTCATGTCTGTCCCTGGCCAAATGGCCCTTTTGCATGTGTGATCACACCCTTTATGGTTCCTACCCTTGGCAAGGTACGAACACCCTCCCGACTAGGGTTACAAGTCGGGTTTCATGTGTGCTCATATAGGATATGTCGGTTAAGAGAATCTCCCATTTTTCCTCATGATTTACGCATGTTATGATTATGTATGTTGGCTCAAGTTACGTTAAGCGAAGTTCTTCTATTATGATTATGACTATGTTTATGTTACGAATGTCTTGAACACCTTGAGTCTTATAGTATGTTATAATGATTTATGATACGAGCATGCTGTCCTACTCTTATGACCATTTATGAGTTCCATACATGCTTTAAATGTCCACTTTACTTACCTTGCATACTAAGTACATTCCACGTACTGACCGCATACTTTCTATGTTGTATCGTTTATGATACAAGACCCAGCTCTCAGGTTCAGCCTCACCCCTAGCTTGCTCCCAGCAACTTACTCTCAGTTCTCTTTAGTGAGTCCTCGTGTTTAGAGGACCTTATATTCATACTTTGTGTTTCTTTCAGATTCAGTATGCTAGGGTTAGTTGGGGTCTCGTCCCTTCAACCCATCTATTATGGTTAGAGGTTTTTCAGACTGTATGTAGTAGTCAGCGTTGATGTATGAATCATGTATCATTGTCTTTTCTATTCCAATGCATGATATCCACCTATTTCATGTTATTATGTTAAGTCTTTCGCTTTATGTGAATGGATTAGATGTATGCTCATTCCATGGGTCGACTTGGGGTCTCTCGGGGCTCCTTGTCCCGTGTCTACGATCCGGGTGTACGTGTAGGTCGTGACACCTCCGGGCTCCAGTTTGCGGATATTGGAGGTCACATTTGTCGCTAGTGAGATTGACACTTCGCGAACTGGTCGGACTACCATCTGATTAGGTAACAAATCTGCTTGACCCACTAGTGGATGTTTTTGCAATTGTTCTTGTAACCTTTTCAACTTTCACTCTAGAGCTTCCCTCCTGAGCAAATGCAGTTGGTGTTCAAGTTCCAACAAAGTTTTCACCAGCTCTCCATTCCCTGCCAGTTCTGCAAGGACAACCTGTTACCTGCAATATAGCAGTCTAAGACCAAGTTTTTTCAAAACTTAAGGAAATTTAAAAATCACACAAAAACTAACAATTTACTAAATTTCTCCAGTCCCCAGCAACGGTGCCAAAAACTTGTTTGTGCTCAAGCATACGTGGTCGTACAAGTAATACAGTGGCCCTTTTTCATAGCTGGATGTCAAACCCACAAGGAGTGGACTAATTCAGTGAATTATCAAGTTCAAGTGTTAATTTAATCTTCAGAAGTGTTGATTATAGAAATTTCAGGAAATTCTAATTAAGTCTAGGGGTGGTCACAAAATAATCGAGAAACAATACAAGAAGAAACTAGAGTTAAGGCCTAATAATCATGCAATGCTACGATTCACAATGGTCTGAGTACGAAAACTTCAGTTGTTGCCTCAAATAGTTAAAATGTGATGTTCATGGTCTTTCGAGCCTCTAAACATGACAAACTAGTCTCACACCTACATTGTTGAGCGGGGATGTGACGTCCTAATTCATGAGCAATTTAACTATGTGGATGTGGTTTATGGATTTTGTACCCTTGATTATGGACTTTCACACCTCTAATTATTTAACCTAACTTAGCTTCACAACTACTTTTACGAGCGGTGATGTGACAGTTCTAAGTCGGTGTCTAGCTCATCCCACTTTAATAACCAAGTAAGGCAAATTAGGTATAATTTCTATCCTAACCACTAATCCTATCACAAAGATAAGAACTTGATCCTTACATTCTTGTGTTCTATCCTAGGGTTACTCTTTCAAGCTTTTACCTAAGCTTAACGAATGTGTTTTCATGGTGATCAAGCATAAAAACAGTAATAATAACGAATGTAAGAAAAAACAACAACTAAAAACTCAAACCAACGAAGAATTCATGCATTTACAATCTTATCTTGTGGCCTCAACCATAGAGGAACGGTTCTAGCCACTCATATTCGTAAAATACTTAAAAACATGATTCAAGTAGAGTACTTACAAGAATAGATAAAAGAGAATGAAAATTATTGAACCCTAGGTAGAGTTCTTCCTTTCTCCCTTCGCTCCTTTCCGTTGTTCTCAAGAAATTTCGTGATAAAATGATTTTAGGAGCTAAGTGTTCTATTTATACTTAGTGGAAATTTACAATTTTTTGTCGGCCATGAACTTTCTCCATGTCACTGACCCTAATGCCCTGATTTGCTTCCATGACAAGGAGGCAACACATAGTCTTACTGGTTTGAGGATCCTCGGGATGTCCTCGTGCTGCACTGGTGCGCGTTGCCCAGCGTGGCACGCCACTGGTCACACTGATGGAAGGGTGTGGCACGGCCTGGACGCACAGACCTCCTTCCTTTTCATGTCCTCGCGCGTGCGCGCACGGCGCCTAACGCGCTGCTTGCCTAGCATGGCACGCTGGCATGTGCTAGCAACCTACCCGTTGTACTTTCTTCATGCGACTTCTTTGCAATCACTTCCATGCTTTCCTTTTTTGCATTAGACATCATTTTTAGTCCCTCCTAAGCATAATTCACCTACAAAACATGGCCTAATCATGTCGGTTAGTTTATGCACGAAATTATACAAAATCACATGAGAGTATAATCACTTAAATTAACAAACGCGGCTAAATTAAGTTATAAAATAGCACTTGGGCACGTAATTATGCCCAAGATCAGCTATTTCAAACTAATTGTTATCAATGTGTTCCAAGTTATAAAATATCACTTGGGCACGTAATTATGCCCATGATCATCTATTTCTAACTAACTGTTATCAATTATTCCAAATTTAACTATCCTGCGACCACAACTCAAGTTAATACAATGATCGTAAAGATCAAGACTTTGTTGTAATTCTCTTTTCCTAATCTTTACCTCTCTAGGTTTAAGCAAGTAAAGAATTGGGGCAAGTCCTAACGTTGTGCACCGCTAAAAAACCTTTAAGCATGAAGAGAATACAATACAATCTTTTCACATTTGTTTTGAATTACTTTTGTGAAACCCTAGTTTGTTAATCCACCATATTTCCCACAATCCCTAGTTGTGGAGGTTTTAGCCTCTCTTGGTTATAAGATTGTAATTTATATTCATAAACAAACACATAATTTAAATACTTACAACAACGATTATAAGAAAATCACATTTGATTATTCAAGAACAACTTCAAGAACAATGTGAGAAATCAAGAATTTGATCCCAAGAATTGTTCCTCAAAAATAGATAAAAATCCACAAGAGTAACTATTCACACATCTAACAACCTAGTTTTGTCCTCCTCTAACCAAAATAAAACATAAAGGATATTTATATAGATATTAAAAACCTTTTCCTAAGCTAACAGGGAATTTTCCATATCTGGTGCCGACTGTACAACGATTTGTCCTAAGACCCGTAGCAGGATTGTACGAGTTGTACCTGTTGTTCGTAAGTTCTTAGCTGCTACAGATTTGGCTAAGTGTTGGTGTCCTGGTACGACTCGTACCTGCTTCCTACAAGTCGTACATAGCTTCCGTGGCTTGGCTCTAAGAACTTTGACATCTTCTGAAATTCTTCACGAGTGTTGTGGTACGACGCGTACCTTGTTGCAATGACTCTTACTGTCTATAGTGTCTGAAGTTCTGCCAAGTACTGAAAATCCTCTAAAGTTCACCACGGCTCCTGGTACAATTTGTACATTTTCATGAGTTCGTCTGTACTAGGAGGCTTGCCTTTGTGCAATTTCTTCTGAATATTTCGAAGACTCCAGTTACGGCTCATACCATTGTGGTACAGCTTGTACTGAGAGTCGTAGGTTGTCTTCTTCCCAATTCAGCCTTCTCATTTTCATCAAAATTCTCAGCGTGGCTCATACAATCAAGGTACGACTCGTACCAGGACTTGTACTTTGACTGATTCTCTGCATGTTGAAGCTTCTTTTGCACATATTTGCTCCAACACTTATTTTCCCTGAAATCAAAGTAAAAGTGCCTTACATCCATATAAACACACCTTAGTCCATGCTATTTTCTCAGTTTTAAGCGTCGAAAGTGTTGTAAACTCACAGCACATCAACACCCTTAACTTAAGACTTTTGCATGTCCTCAGGCAAAGAAAAAGAAAAATTAAACAAGACGCTTAACTAGAAAATAAACCTAGGACACTACAGCCAATATCAAACAAAATTTGCACTATGACTCCAACAGCTTTTTACCGTTTTCCCGTGAACTAATATTAGTATATTCACTACAAGTAACCACAAAAGATGATAAACGGGGATCAAGACATGTCATCTTTCTATTAATTGGTAGTCAAGTCATCACCAATGCTTTTCACACAGACCACTAGTAAATTTAAACACAAATCATGTACCCTCATAGCAAACGAAGTCCCCCACTCATAGATATAGCAAAATATAACACATGGGACTGAACAAGCGAGACTCTCACTCTCACAAAGAAGTTCAAATACTGCATATCGGATACCATAGGGTTGTCCTTATTCTCTCTACTACGGTCTGTCAGATGGTTAGGTTAGGATCACTATAGGACTTGCTTTGGCTTGTAATGTAGGCTTGCAGTCTGGGTAAGGTAAATATGAAAATTTTTGAGTGACTAAAACCTCTCCTTGGCACTACATACATGTGGCTCCATTCTTCACTTTTTCACCCTTTTTGCTTTTTCTACTTTTCCTCCCTTTTCACTCTTTTTATGCACTTGTATGAGTTCGGTGTGTTTTCAAACTTCTTCATGCATTATTCTCTCTTGTTTTTGAATTTTCTTTTTTAATTTTTCTTATTTTTTTCTTTTGTCACACCATACCTCATTTTTCACCTTTTTTCTCTTTTCTCTCCCTTTTTCACCTTCCTAATCTTTATGCACCCCCTACTCTAGCCACTCTCAACATAGGCATTTTGCCTATGTTGAGTTCACAATGTCTAAGGAGGGACCAGGGCCAAAACAAGTTTATTATAAAAATGGGTATGGTTAACTGGTTGATCAAATAAAAATGGTCTATTTAAGGCTCAACAATATGGATCAAGGGAATCATATGATTTCGGTAGGGTTATTTAGGCTAAAAATGGGCTTCAACAAAAACGGCCTATGATCCTTTCCTAATCAACCATCCTAAAACCTAAGCAAAGACCAATTGGGCAAGTTCTAGATCCTCTACACATATTGAACTAGGTATCAGACCTCACTCACTCATGGTACATGATATATATTCACTCTACCTGCCCGATTTATTCATTGCTTAACAAAAACTACTCATGCTAATATACTAAATGACATAAAAAGATCCACAGAAATCATGCATGCAGTCACAAGTGCACGACTAATTCATAACGTCCAAAATATATATTCTTAAGTCAAAGAATATACACGGTCGTTGTATCAAAACAAGTAACCCAATGAGTTTTGGGGTCGAATCCCACGAGGACTAGGGAGTGATGAATTCAAGCATTGATCGAGAAATTTATATTAGCTTGCACCATATAGATTTAGCATAAAAAAAGGAAAATCGGGGGAATGAACTTTACATAGAATTACACAAGTTACTTTAGTGAACCAAAAGTAAAAAGATCAGCTAAGTTGTTGACAATAGTGTGAAATACTAGAGGTGCAATGTAGATGAAATACTAACTAGATCGGGATAGGCCAAGTCATCTCATAAGTTCAACAAGTGTAAATAATCTCAGGAAATAGGTAGCCTCAGCCTCCCAGCCTATTGACTATCCCTGGATAGAGTTTTCTCAAACTCTAGCTGCGATTTAGCTCACCCAAATTGATTTGGATCAGCAACTTCACTATTCCTAGCTATTAGCTGCTAATTAGGAAGGAGAAAGTAATTTAAGCTATTACTAGCTTGATTTTACAATCTCTTATCCATACCCACTACTAGATTCCCTTCCGATACTTAATTATTCTCTCCCTAGCAACAATCAAGCAAGTATAGATAGACCCATATCATCATCAATGGATCTTCATTAATAGATTGTATAGATTTACACTTAATTGAACATCATGAAGTTGACTCTAGCAATACCCAATCCAATTAAGTATTCATCATCACACACCTCTACTTAATGATTTTAGCTACTCATAGTTAACAAATTCAAAAACACAATCATCAATAGCATCACTGAATTTAATAAGAAGAGTAGATAAATCAAAAACACAATTATCCTTCACTATAGGTGAAACTTAATAATATCAAAGAAGAAAATAGAGCAGAGTATCTTCTACAAATTTCAATCAAAATCCGTTTATCAACTAAGAGATTATCTTCAGCTAAAATAGAAAATAATGATGTGATGTGTACTTGGCTTTTCTCTTAATCTCTCTAACTCTATATCTTCTTCCTCTCTATATTTTTCCTTTCTCCTTTTTTGCAGAGTGCTTCTCTTTCTATTTATACCCTGAAAAGTAGGGTACCTTTCCTTCCTTTTTCAGCAATGGACAATTATACCCTTAAAAGCATCATTCTAAAACCGGCGAAGGTACCGACGGTTCACCGATGAAATTCGTGAACCGCTGGATACTTGCTCTTCTTCTGCATTCATTTCCAGTGAACTTCGGCGGTTCACCCGGCGTTTCTCCAATGCCAATCCGTGAACCGCCGGATCTTCAAGGCCAATTCCAAAATTTTCTGAGTGTCATTCGGTGACTGCACCGGTGTCGCGCCACTGGTGACTCGGGAACCGTCGGTAGAATTCCTCCCTTGAGGAAGTGACCTTCAGCTTTTAACTGGCGTTTCACCGGTTAACACTTGTGATTTTCCGCTTATACTCATTTCCTCCTTTTTACTCTATTTTTTCTCCTTTCTTCAAACTTAGGCATCTGCACACAAAAAAAGCAAAAAAGGCATAAAATCCACATAATCAACTTGGGAACTAGACAAAAACTCAGATTTTAGAGTCTAATGAGTTGGTAAATTACCAACTCATCAAACCCCCAAACTTGAATCATTGCTTGTCCTCAGGTAATGCAATATTTCAACTATTGAGGAAAATGTCACATTTCTTTACAATTAGACTTCGCCAATCACTTGAACTATGACAACCCAAAAACACTTACCATACTCACCGAAAAGAGAAGGAAATACCCCCAAAAGACCAAAACAATGAAGATGTTTCAGGCAGGCTGATGTGCCGTGGATTTACAGCACTTTCAACGCTCAAAACTAAAAAAATAGCATGAACTTAGGTATGTTTATGTGGATATATGGCACGGTTTCTTTGATTGCGGGATGAATTAATGTTGGACCTAAAAATGGCAAAAGAAATCCTTAAAGATGCAAAATAGGCTTAATGTAAAGACCATAGTACGAACCGTCAGAAGGACCTACGAGTCGTACTAAGGGCCATGAGAAGTTGCAAAAGGTTTAAGGTGCAGAGAGGAAATGAGTCTCAGTACGGATCGTACCAAGCTGGTACGAGTCGTGATGAATAAATCGTGACAAAATTTAGAAAAGGTGCATAAAGTGCTGACTCCTGCTACGGAGGAAATGTATGACCCGTGGGAAGAAGGTACAAGTCGTACCATGCTGGTCGTATTGAACTTCCGAAGAATTCCAAAGTTTCAAAATTAAAGTACGGGAGCTCAGTACGGGTCGTATGAAGGAGGTACGGATCGTACCTGGATCCAACACTTAGCCAAAAATCATTCAACAATGCAAGGAATGACAGGTAGCTACGAGTCGTAAGAAGCTGCTACGGATCGTAACTGGGCTCGTGACGACTGCGGTACCAGATATGGAAATTCATCCAATTAGCTTAGGAAAAGGATTCTTGTGTCTATATAAATTCATTTTTAGGTTTTATTTTTCTAGGGAGAGGCAGATAATGATAGACAAGCGACACAAGTAAGGGAAAGACAGGATTGAGTTGATTCAACTTGTGATCAACCTTTTCTTGAATTTATCTTGTTCTTGCTACTTGTTTTTCAAGATTTTTGTGGAGTAATTGAAGGAAGTGCTTTTCTCAATCATTATTGTAAGTATTGATTTTTATTCTTAATTATGAATGCAAATCTGAACCTTGAAACTATGAGAGGCTAAAACCTCCATAGCTAGGGTTTTGGGAACCATGGTGAATTAACAAGCTAGGTTTACACAAAGTGATCTTAAAACCAATACAAACACTTATATTGTATTATCTTTATGCTTAAGAGTTTCTTAACGATGCGCAACGTTAGGACATGCCCGAACTCTTTACTTGCTTTGGTCGAAGAGGTAGATATTAGGAAAATAGAATTACAACAGAGCCTTGATCTTAATGATCATTGTATTAACTTGAGTTGTGGTCGCAGGATAGTTAAATCTTGAACTTAGTGATAATGGATAGTTTGAAACCGCTCATGAGACTTGGTCGACTGATTGAGGGTAGTCATTCAATAGGGACTGGTCGGTCGTTGAATGAACCTAAGTTATTAGTTCTATAAGTAAGTATTAGTGATAATCATGAGTGTATACCCAAAGAAGTTATGAACCCATGGGGAACACAAACCTTAGTTATCCTTTGGTATTGACTTAAAATCAGAATTTTGATATTTGCTTTTATTATTGATTTTCTTTAGAATCCCCCTATTTTGAAGTAACTACCTTACAAGTTCAGTTACTGGCTATAATTCAGTCTCCCTATTCCCTGTGGGATCGACCCCAACCTCTAGTTGGGTTCTTTATTGACAACGTCCTCTTCTCACTTCAGTAAGAGGTGTGGTTTGAGCTTTATCAAAAAGTGGCAACATTGTTGGGGAATACGGCCGAAACTGGGTTATTAGCTTGTAATTAACTTTTTGGTAGTTATTTCTTTAATTACGATTATTTTTGTGTTTTTGATACCCACAGGTTGTTCTCCGGTGAATGCCAAGCACTCAAAGTAGAGGAGATCCCTTTGCTCCATTAAATACAGAAATCAAAAGAGCACTGCGTAACATGGAAAACCACGAGCATAGAGAGGCCCGCATAACTGAAGAAGCTAGGAAAGTTGAGCTAGCTCGGCAAGCTGCACTACAGCATGTGGAAGATGAAAGAGATAAAATGGTAAATGTTGGTCGACAAGGTAGGGGCAACAGAGCTCCTATATTTTCCCCTCAGTACATTGACGATGATGATGACCCAGATATTGATGAAGTCGGGTCAACTGGAGCAATTGTGCCACCACCACTACCCGCTGGGGCCAAATTCGAAATTACAAGCACCATGATTCAGTTGCTAAATATGAAAGGGGTGTTTAGTGGTCACGCAGCGAATGACGCCAACCTACACCTAATGAACTTCGTAGGAATATTCAAGGCGTACAGGTTGCCCGGAGTAAGCCATGATTCAATACGGCTCAGACTCTTCCCTTTTTATCTATCAGGGGAAGCTACTTTGTGGTTATCGGAGTTTCCCAATGACTCCATAACCAACTGGAGGGAGCTTAAATAGGCCTTTTTGGAGAGATTATTTCCCCCGTCTAGGATGTTGCTGCTAAAAGATGAGATCTATAATTTTTGACAGATCAAGACTGAGGAACTTCATGAAACATGGTTGAGATTCCAAAAGAAGTTGACTAAGTGCCCCAACCACAAAATTCCAGATGATAGTTTGTTGGAAATTGTTTACAGTTCTTTGAACAATAGCACCAAGGCTATAGCAGACATGGTAGCTGGAGGAGCATTGATGAGTCACACCTGGGAGCAAGCTGCCACAATTTTTGACAGGGTGACTAAGACAAACCCGGCCTGGCATACGAGAGAGGCTGATGCAGTGGCAGGCACATATGTTGTTGGTTTGACTGCAGACCAACGAAGAAAAGAAGAAGAGCGCGACCAGGAGTTGGCTCACATGCGCACATCATTGGACTTGCTGACAAAGTATGTTATGGGAGCTGGAGCAAAATAAGTTAATGCAGTGGGTACTCAAGGAAGGGAGCAAGGAGCTTATCACTCTGATTCTGAAGAGGAGGCAAACTTTTTGGATAGCCAGGTGGTAGGTTTCCGAACCAACGCCTAAGCGTCTAGACAAGACAATTGGCGCCAAGGTTCTGGAAATCAAGGTCGGAACCAGTATAGAGACAACTACAACAGAAACGGGTTCAAAGATAGGATCTGAGGTCGTGAGCGCGAAGGTGATTGGAGGCACAATGATGGTTATCGCAATGACCGGGCTAGATTCCATGTGCCTCCCAATGCATGAGAAGG
>JACEIK010000559.1:213725-282367 GCA_018107945.1 Datura stramonium | reverse complement strand
AGGCAAGTCATAATTCACCCTAAAGTATCATACAAAAGTGAAGCAGAGAAAACAATCAATAAAACTTGTAGCTTAGTCCATTAATTCATTCTTTTCACTTTCTTTAAGTTATTTCAGTCGACTATACTTTTCTTATGTCTAGCTATGAAAATTAGTACCGTTTTACGGTTACTGATCATGGCCCTTTATACAACCACCAAATCCTTTATGTCTCGCTATGACATAATTAGCAACCCTTTTTACAGATGCTCATGACCCTTTATACGGTCACCATTCAAGTTGTGTCATATGTGAAAAATTTAGTACCTTTTATATGGTTACTTGTAACCCTTTATACGATTACAATTTATTAAAGTTTGTTAAAATTTGAACATTTTACCTTATCAAATTCATTAAAGCGTCACACTTTCTACAATTACATTACAATACTTATGAATTTAGAATCACAAAAGCACTATTTAGCGTTTAGCTAGTTGCCATTAGGCATCTAAAATCAAGTATTGCATTAATCTAGAGAAGAAGGTACATCATGACTTGGTCCAAAGGATAAGCACCAGGAGGAAACATATAGCACCGAATAGACTCACGATAAGAAATAAAATGTGAGCTCACTCATTCCAATTAAACTCACACTAACCTTAAGAGACATTTAATCAAACACTTTATGGGCATGACATTGTAAGGAAAGAACTTTAGTAAGAACAAGTCTTAACTCACCTTAAGATTCTTCCTTCCTAGCAAGATTAACTTCTACACTTGCCAACAACAATAAACAATTCAATCTACATAATAATCGGGTTCAATTTACATCATTACAAATTCAAAGAATATAACTTTATTCACAATTTTTTGGTCTAATGAAAATTTCACATGGGGTTCGATTTAAAGTATTAGTTAGTCTTGATTAACTCATCAAATCCCCTTGCAACATATATATATATATAACCTATCACTCTCCCCAAATCATCCTCAAACTGTGAGCCTCTGTCATGATTTTTCCCGAAGTCCACCAACATTCGAAACGCATAATCTGCCATTTATTCTCAACACACCATCATTATCCCCAATTGTAAAAGTTGTGATCTCATTCTTTAATATCATGTCTTTGATTGCCTGCATAATTGGATCTTCATATTGTCGCTCTTTCACTTCAACTACAATGGATGACTGTGCCGTAGGATATCACAATCAAGTTACCCTATTTTGTCTCATCTAGCCTGACACCATCGTTGGATAACTTTTGTACTTCTCTTGCTAGCTCTCTCTCTCTTGAGCTTGTAAATGAGCCAAAACACCCATAGATTTTCTACTAAGGGCATCAGCTACTACATTAGTCTTCCCTGGATGGTATTAGATATTAACATTGTAATCCTTCAATAACTCGAGCCACCTCCTTTGCCTCAAATTTAGCTCTTTCTGCTTGAAAATATACTGGAGGCTTTTATGGTCTGTGAATATGTCACAGTGTTCTCCATATTGGTAATGCCTCCATATTTTTAGAGTAAAAACAACTGCTGCAAGCTCTAAATCATATGGGGATAGTTTTTCTCATGGGTTTTTAATTGCCTCGATGCATAAGCAATGACTTTCCTATTTTGCATCAAGACACAATTGAGCCCAACTCTTGAAGCATCACAATACACTGTAAAACCACCTGAACCTTTCGGTAATGTTAGCACCGGTGCAGTAGTCAATCTCTTCTTCAGTTCTTTGAAACTCTGCTCACAAGCATCAGACCATTGGAATTTGACTAACTTCTGTGTTAACTTAGTCAATGGTGCTGCTAGCATGGAAAATCCTTCCATGAATCTTCTATAGTGGCCAGCTAGACCCAAGAAACTCCGTGTCTCGGTTGCCGTCGTCGACCTTGGACAATTCTTCACCGGTCTACTTTAATACCCTCACTAGACACCACATGCCCTAGGAATTCCACTGACTGTAGCCAAAATTCACACTTAGAAAATTTTGCATAGAGCTCATTATCTTTCAATACTTGCAATGTTGTTCTGAGGTGCTCTGTGTGTTCTTCCTTGCTTCAGGAGTACACCAAAATGTCATCTATGAACACGATAATAAAGGTGTCCAAAAATGTCTTAAATACGCGATTCATAAGATCCATAAATGCAGCTGAGCATTGGTCAACCCGAAGGACATTACTAAGAATTCATAATGTCCGTAGCAAGTTCTGAAGGCTGCCTTAGGAATGTCTTCCTCCTTTATTCTGAGCTGGTGATATCCTGACCTCAAGTCTATCTTGGAGAAGTACGTTGCTCCTTGAAGCTGGTCAAACAAGTCATCAATTCTCAGCAATGGGTACTTATTCTTAATTGTGATCTTGTTAAGCTGCCTATGCACATTCTGAGAGACCCGTCTTTCTTCTTGGTGAATAATACCGAAGCACCCCACGGTGACACACTCGGCTTGATAAAACCCTTGTCTAGAAGGTCTTTCAATTGTTCCTTCAATTCTTTTAAATCTACAGGGGCCATTCTGTAGGGAGGTATAGATATGGGTAGAGTGCCTGGTTGTACCTCTACACCAAAATCTATCACCCTTTCTGGAGGAAGGCTTGGTCGATCATCTGGGAAAACATCCGAAAATTCTCTAGCAACTGGAATAGATTGAAAGGCCTATGTTTCGACCTCAGAGTTAATGACATGTGCCAAATAAGCTAAACACCTTTTTCTCACCATCCTTTAGGCCTTAAGGTAAGAAATAAACTTACCTGCAGGCGAGGTTGTACAACCTTTCCACTCCAAGACTGCATCATTAGGAAATTGAAACTTTACCACCTTAGCACGGCAATCCACGGAGGCATAGAAGAATGAAAACCAATCCATACCCATGATTACATCGAAGTCTACCATTTATAGTTCTATGAGATCAGTAGTGGTGCTGCGACCCAGTACTGAAATTGTGCAACCTTTATATATTCTCATTACTTCTATTGACTCACCAACTGGTGTAGAAACTAAGTATAATGTTTCCAACTTCTCAGATTTTAACCTAAGATTCTTAGCAGAATAAGGAGTAATATATGAGAATATAGATCCTGGGTCAATTAATACATAAGCATCATGTGCACAAACTGATAAAGTACCTGTGACAACAGCTGAGGATGTTTCTGCACTCTGGCAATCTAATGCTGCATAAAGACGGGGTTGTCCCCCTCCCTAAATTGTAGACCCTGAACCTATGCCTTCCCCACGCCCAGGATGAGTCTGATGACTGCGAGCTGGAGTAGGTGCTGCAGTAGTGGCAACTGAAGGACCTGATGGATAAGCTATCCCCTACTTGCATTGAGTGACAGTTTTGGACAATTGTATTTTAAGTGTCCAATGTCTCCACAGTGGTAACAACCTCGTATCCCACTTCTGCACTGAATTGAATGGCCCTTCCTGCAAGTACTACAAGTGACTTTCTGGTAGGATGACTTCCCAATAATACTCTGACTCTGAGAGACTGATGTTCTGATTCTGGCGATACTGGCTCCCATTACCTTGACTATGTCTACCTGTAAGACTACTTTGTCTGTGGCATAGACTGAGCAGGTACTAAATAACCCTTACTAGGAACCCCTTGATTTCCACCACCAATTGAACCGCTAAACCCACCGATTTTCTGGGCCTTCTTGTTCTGATCTCTTTCAACTATTTTGTTCTGTTTTTTTTCCTTCTAAGATTTTTGAAAAACCTACCGCATATTTAAAGGATTCCATGCTCACCGTTGTAGCTGCAGTCGTATCCTGAATGTGATCACCTAAACCGTATATAAATCTGCGAATCTTGGCCTTTTCGTTAGGGACCATATGGGGAGCATATCTAGTTAACTTGATGACCTGCATATAATACTCTCTCACACTCATGCTTCCCTTCCTCAGTTGCTCAAACTTAGTAGCATTAGCTTCCCTATCTTCCTTTGATATGAAATTGTCTATAAATGCCTCAGTAAAATCATTCCAAGTTGGAGGGTCAGCTTCTTCGCTCCTTTGTTGTTCCCACATCTCGAACGAAACATATGCTACATATTTGAGTCGATATGAGGCCAACTGAACTACATCATTCCCTGTCATTTTCATAACATGGAGATGTCACGAATCGAGTCTATACTCTGGATGGGACACGGTACTTGGAGTCACAAGTAACCCCAAGCCAACCATGGTCTATCATAACACTGGTAATATGAGAAATCATAGCGGAAGCTTAGATAATAAAACCATTAAAGAAAAACTAAATAATGAAAGTTTATACATTTGGAAGCAAAACTGAAAGTCTGAGTCTGTGTCTGAAAGCCCTTTACAAATGATGAGTTGCTGGGACAAGCCCCCAGCTAACTCTAAAGTTTAACTCTAAAGCTTGTCCCAGCAACTCATCCAGTCAGTTCTAGTTGTCGGGAAACACATCAGGGAACTCGCTGACAACTAGAATTGACTAGATAGTTGGGGTCTCAGAGATGGAATCTTTGACCTAGACTAGATGATAAATGCACCCCTTAGAAATAAGCTTTCTTGCCTTAAGGTAGGAAATAAACCAACCCTTAAATGCTGAACTACTACCCCTCCACTTTAAAACTAGCTTGATAGGGAATTGAAATCTGACGACTCTAGTTCTGCAGTCGACTGAGGCATAACCGGAGTGTAATTAATCCATGACAAGGATGAGATCGAAATCGACCATGTCTAACTCTACGAGATCAGCTGGAATAATCTTATTCAAGATTGAGACTGGGTAGTTTCTATACATTCGGTTGGCTCTAACTGACTCACCAACTAGAGTAGAGATTGAGAATGATTCTAAGAGGAATTCTCAAATGATTTCAAACTAGAAAGCTACATAGAGAGTCATGAATGATAGTGTGTCTCCTGGATCTAATAGGGTATACACATCTAGATGGAAGAGACGAAACATACCCGTGACCACGTTAGGTGAGCTCTCCTGATCCTGACGGGAGGACAAAGCATAAAAGAAGTTTTGGTGCGTACCGCCATCCATACTTGAAGTGTTGGCCTGCTGAGATGGTCGGCCTGCTGGAGTTGTTGAAGTGGTAGACTGTGATCTCCCCCGTCCTGCTGACGGGCATTCTTTGAGTCGGTGACCTAGCTGTCCACACCCAAAGCAACCCTCTCTGCCCTAAAGGCACTCCCCTGGATGGTTCTTGCCACACTTAGGGTAAGATGGATAGCAGTTGCTGGTGTTGTGACTCTAGGACTGAGAGCTCGATGCTCCACCCTTCCGATCCTTGCGGGACCGGAAAGTAGGGGCGCTGGCTGAAGTGGGTGTTGGAGCCCTCTGCTGCTGCTGTTGCTACTGTGGGCGGCTATTACCGCCAGACCTCTGGTGGCCATAATCTAGTTAGCCATTCCTAGCCCACTTATTCTCCCGCTCCACGTCTTTCCACTTTTCTACCTCAATCTGTTGGGCATGAATGATGAGGCTAAAGAGGTCAATGTCTTATATGAGCATCGCAGTCCTGCACTCCTTAAGGACCAAGTTTGATACTCCGTTGATGAACTTAAGCATATGAGCCCTTGGCTTAGCTACCATCTCCGGAGCATATCTTGACAACTGTGTGAACTCCAATGCATATTCTTTCACCGTCCTGTTGCCCTGTTTCAAATTCATGAATTCTGCCACCTTAGCCTCCCTTAACTCTCGGGGGAAGATGTAATGCCCCGAAAACCCTAAGATTAGACCTGGGAGTTGAAATGGAGAAGACATGATTTTTGTACCAGGTCACAGAACGAGTCGTCCTGTGACCTGTGGGGTAGGCCACGAGTCATGGAGTGACTCATGGGGAATTGTCCGGACTTGGTTGAAAATTTGGGAAATTAAGTGAACACGGGAGTGACCACGAGTTGTTATTTGAGTCGTGGTCACGGGTTGTCTGAAAGTTGGATAATTCGAGCAGTGTACCTAACAAATCATCACCATGACTCATTGGGTACACCACGAGTCATGGTGTCCCCTATGGTGACCCATGAAGAGAAATCTTGGTTCAATGTCAATGGGAGACATCACGAGTCATTAGGTCTCCTGAAGACTTGTAAAGTTAGTCATTGGCAGGCTGTTGAATTTGAAGAGAATTTCCAGTGCACATCACGACTTTGCACCGCGAGTCATCCCTGACCTCACGACTCGTGGAGTGCCTCGTGGGGACTAGCAGGATCCTTTTTCCTGTGAATTTCCTAGGGTGTTTTATGTAATTTTGTAAAATTTTAGACTCTAAACTACGTCATTTTAGGTTTTAATCAGGGAATTTAGAGGAGTAACCGACGGTTTTACTTCATTTCTCGCATCCCCACAGAAGTTAGAACGTAGAATTCTCTCAGAAAGACTCAGAGCAGAAGCTAGGGCAATCGAATTCTCCTCAGATTTTCAATGGATTCTCTCAGGGATTTCCATCACCAGGTATGTGGGAAGTCAACAAGAGAATAGTTCTTCCCTTGTGTTCCCAACATCTCCTCTATTTTCTCTATCAGTTCAGCCCTATGGATTTGAAATGTAGAAACTTGTCAGACTAATTTCTTTGAGATTCCAAGTAGAGTATTCCTCATGATTTTTAACTTATTATCTATTCCCTAATTCTAGAAAGTTATGAGAATTATACTTGTGAAATGATTTAGCTCTAGTTCTCAGTTCAGTAGAATTTAGGATCTCGCGTGTTAGACTAGTTTCCCTGTAGCTTTATTCTAACAAACTAAAATCCCCATATTATTAGTGTAGGTGGAAATTTTAGTTAGATACTTACATGTCCAATCTCAGTCAGATTATTTGACTCAATGTTGTCCAGAAAATGTCAGCTGATCAGTTTGACTACAGTTAATTCTTGAGGTGTCCGTGATGCCTCCCAGTTATCACTATTGGTTATTTAGGCGGTCATGACATTTTTAGATAAGAAGCTCTGACCAGCCTTAGGACCCCATCTTCAGATTTCAGTTTGTTCTTTAGACGGTTATGACGCTTCTAGATATGCAGCTCTGACCAGTCTTAGAACACCAGTTACAAAATCCGGTCCGATAAGACTCTCAGGTACTTCCATATAGGTATTCTTGACTTAGTCTTGGGCCCTAATTTCGAGCTATCAACTTAGTAGTCAGTCTAGGACTATCTAGTGGGAGTAGGACTTAGCACCGAGTGGACTAGGGTTCCAGCGCACCGAGGTTCCCAGAATTACGTTGCCACCCTAGGTTACATTTTATTGGCCTCATGGACCTAGACCTGTGATCACTCAGTTCATGTCTTTATGCTCTGGCAAGGTATATTGCATCCTACCGATGGGGTGTATACATTGGGCTCCACGTCTAGCTCACGTGGTTATATGTCAGTTATAGACTCTCCCACTAGTCAGTTCAGTTCAGTCTTAGATTAGCTCAGTTAGAATAGTTTCAGACTACTTAGTTCAGATCAATTCGGTAAAGTATTTCAGATTAGTATCTCAGATTTTGGACATGTCTTTGACCATCAGACAGGGCCATTTTGACTATCTCAGTATATCACAGTTTATTCAGTTTCAAAATTTTAGTTGGTCATTTCATGTCTTTACTGTTCATTTGTTTTATTGTTCGTGTTATGATTTCTCCTACTTACTCAGTACATTCAAAGTACTGACACATACCTTGTATGCTATATCATTTTATGATACAACTACAGGTTCTCAATCTCAGCACCGTTAGCAGATCTTACCCAGAAGTTTTCAGCTGCATCATTGGTGAGTCCTCATCTTTCGAGGACGAGGATTATTTCCTTCAGTTATATTTCTTTCAGTTAGACTTAGAGTTAGCCGGAGGCTTATCCCAACAACTCATCAGATAGATGGCTTTCAGACACAGACATAGTTTCAGATTTTCAGCTTTGTTTCAGTTCTTTTAAACTTGATGATTTAGTTCTTCTTCATAAATGTTTTATTTTATTACTTTAAAACTTCCTCTATGTTTTTACTCAGAATGCCAGTGTTATGATAAACCATGGGTTGGCTTGGGGTTACTTATCACTCTGAGTACCGTGAAATGTTACACCCCGTAAATTCTTGACATGTAGATGGCTTATTCGCATGTTGGTTAAGAGTTTTAGAATGCCATAAATGCTAGAAAAAGGCCCGGGGAAAGATCGGACAAGCGCCAAGTCGGCGCGTCGCAAGGCAAAATGCGCTTATAAATCGCATTCGAGATACGACTTATAAATCGCATTCCAGGAATGCGACTTATAGGTCCCAATTATATATAAACCTCCAACTTCGGTTTGTATCATTTTAATTCATAATTTCCAGAGTAAACGGAAAACGGGGGCACCGAGGATTTCTTTGAAATTCTGTCCGTTTACGCTATTAAACGCGGTCCAAACTCGAATTAATCTGTGGTTGTGAAGTATTAAGCTACCGGGGAGCATTCCTGCGGAGTTAGTTTCGTGAAGTCGGCGGCGGACCGTCGTCCTACCGAGCTAAGGTAAGTGGAATTACTCCAAATTGGTGTCAATATACTCCTAGCCCTAAAGTTGAGTATTTCTCCCTTCAGGACTTTCGAGAAATAGCGAGTTTCGACCGACCTACATTAAGCCAAAATTGGGGCTATATATATATCGAAAGTGATGTTTTCTTCCAGAATATTGGTGTATTTAGTTCTATTGATATATATATGTGAATGCGGTTTGGAGAAACAGCTGAAATGCTAACCGAGCTTCGCTAGTTAGTCGGAAAATCGAAGCGAAGGTATGTAAAGCCATTTCCTTCGGCAAGTTACTAACTCTAGCCTAGCATAATAGAGCCAGCTCATAATAGAATTCCAGGAGTCGAATATTAAGTTTTGTGCGGTCGGTAAATCTGTCTTGCGTTGTTATGTGCATGCACAATTAGAAGCTAGTGAAGCTTGATGCCAAATGGCGGAATATTATTTCGGGCTTCGAGTATAGTCAGTATGAGTTTAGCAAGCATGTTTTATAATATTATGATATATTGAATAAAATTTAGTAAAGTAATATCGGGCAGACCGAGATAATTTCCCAGATACAACATAATTCGGTATGAGAATCGATTATAACACGAAGAGTTCGGAATAAGAAATCGGATTACAGATAGTATTTTCGGTTCAAACATGCTTGCTATATGTGACTAATGATTGTTGAGACTTGTTTGTGTTATGAGGCCTGCTGACGTCCTTGCCGCCCTGGGTTGGTAAGCGTGTGTCGACCCACCATGAGGGTGGGTATGCGTCACTCAAGGAGTGGCATGCCATCCCTTGATGGGAACTGAAGATGGATGACTTTCCATCATCAGTGATCGGCACTTAGATGCGGTTTACCTATTGTGCGCTTGCGCCCCGGGGAACAGATTATAGATACAGACACAGTGCAGTTTACGGTTCACGTGAGTCCCTCTAGGGCTCGAGACACAGGTATTGCCTCAGAGGCCATAGCCGAGCTAGAGACCCAGGGCTGATGCAGAGGTACTCGTGATTAGTAAAACAGTGGAACAGTTCTTTTTGGGTGGTTTTGACTAGGGTAGGGGTATATTAGATTGTTTGATTGGTTGGCACATTCCAGCTTATGAGGGATGGTCCTTGCTTGCTATATATAATAACCATGTTATATATTAGCTAATAGACAGCCGGTCGCCACATCGACAGGTATGCTCTTTCCTCTCGATCTGAAAAGCACATGAGACTATCAGTTTCAGATATCTTTTACTATTCGAGTTTCTAGTTATGTTGTTTTATGGTAGTTTGGCACATACTCAGTGCAGATGGTACTAACGCCGTTTAGGACGCTGCATTACTTGCCTACAGGTACTCATAGACGAGGAGCCTCTCGTGATTCTAGCTAGCTCATTGAGTCATCGGCTCTGTCATCAGGAGCTAGACAGCTAGAGGTCTATTTCCTTTCTTTTATTATCTTGATGCGGGTAGGTCGGGGCCACTGTCCGATACTACTATCGATGTTCTAGAAGCACGGGTGTATATATCTGCACGTGGTGGTTAGTTGTGCCGGTCATTATTGGGGCCGTGCGTATGTTTAGTTATTTATGTTGGCGTGTGGGGCCCAATCCAGTTAATGTGTGACCTTCAATCGGTCAAGTAGGCATTTAGCATCATTGTTTGATTTAGAAATAACTAGTCAGCATGGTGGCCTTGTCAGGCCACATGAGCTCCCATATATTGATATGATTCTGGTTAGCCACGTATTACAAATTACAAGTAGCTATAGGCCCGATCGGACGGAGGCGCAGCCTTAGCCAGATTATATAGCCCGTTGATTCCATGAATCTGAGTTAGAGCCAGCCCGGGCACCAGATGTGCTTAGGCACGATAGTCAACAGTCCAGTCTTTAATAGGGCTGCGGTGCCAGTCCATACCCCCCAAGGCGGGCGTGACAACCTGTCTAAGGGTATAGACTCGGGGACAAACCCCGGCTAACTCCTAAATTCTTAGAAAGAAATAGCCGAATAATAAATATCATCCTCGAAAGATGAGGACTCACTGTATAGCTGTTGATATCACCCAAAGGAAAATCATTTAACGATTTGGGGATGAGAACCTGTGCTGTATTATGATATGATACAACATAGAAGGTATCCGTCAGTACTTTGAATGTCTTGAGTAACTGAGAGAAAATATAACATAAAGATCAAATGCAGCTGACTATAATGACATTAAATAACCAGCGAAATACTAAAACTGAATAAGCTGAAATATAGCTTAAAATGGTCAAAAATGACCCTAACTGATTGTCATAGACATGTACTGAATATCGAGATACTAATTTGAGCTAAGCGTCTTGAGCGGGGCGGGGCGGAAGTAGTAAAACTGTATTGGTGAGCTAAATTGGCCCTCTTGACTAATGAGGAAGTCTATAACCGACATATAAACATATGAGCTAGATGTGGAGTTCGATCTATACACCCAATCGGTAGGACCCAATATACCTTGCCAGGATATAAAAACATGAACTGGGTGATCACAAGTCTGGGGCCATAGGGTCAATAAATAACCTATGGTGGCAACATAGTTACAGGAACACAGGTGTATTCGGAACCCCGATTAGCTGACCAAGTTCTACTCCAATTGGATAGTCCTAGATTAACTACTAAGTTGATAGCTCAAGCAGTCAAGACTAAGTCAGGGATACCTATCTGGAAGTACTTAAGAGTCTTAGCCGGACAGATACGTAATTCTGGTGTTCTAAGGCCGGCGGAGAACTCATATGCGGGAGTGTCGTAACCGTCTAAAAGAACAAGCGGAAATCCGATGGCTGATATTTGAGTCTAATAGCGTCAGCACAGGAGGCACCACTGACACCTCAAGACAAGACTGTAGTCAAACTGTTCAACTAACATTTTGAAAAAGTATTGAGCATGCTAACATTCGATTGAAAGCTGAAGGTGGCATGGTGATGAGATTTCAACTAATTTTAACAATATGGGAATCCCAACAACGAGGGTGAGTCAAGCAACATGAATAACTGCTCAATTATGGTAGACCCTAATATACTGTATTCAAAATCTGAGGATAAATCATTTCACGAGTAGATAGTCTAAAATTTAGGAAAAGTATAACAATAATAACATGGATAATACCCCTCTTGAAATTTATAAAATTTCAAAAAAAACTTCAGAAAATTATGAAACCTCGGGCTATAAGCGATATAAGATTAAGGAAGGGTTTGGGAACCTAGGGAAGAACAATTCCCTTGTTGAATTCCCACATACCTGGTGAAGAAATTCCGGAGAAAATCCCTTGAGAATCTGAGAGAATTTCCGAGTGCCTAGCTCCTGCTCTAGAATTTTTTTCTGAAGAATAATTACAATCTAATTTTAAGGGGATGAGAGGGGGCAAATGTCATTAATTACCCCTCACAGATTACTGAAAATAACCAAAAATAACGTAGTTTAGGGATTAAAAAGATAAGAAATTACAAAAATATCCTAAAAATCTACAAGAAACTTGCCGACAGGGACCAACGGGTCACTCAACAAGTCGTTGGTTGAGACCATGACTTGTGCAGGACCGGTTATTAGTCTGAGGCTGAGGTTCTGGACTTACTAGAACTAGCAACGAGAGGGACCATGACTCGTTGGATAAACCAACGGGTCGTTGGTTCCTCCCGTGGTCACTAGATGAGAAAATCGGAAAGCCTGACAATGGGCAACACAACGACTCAATTGGTGATCTTCCAACGAGTTGTTATGTTGAGTCGCCCTCCTTTGGAAGGTTCCTAAAGATCTGAACTTGGCACCACGGATGGTCACAATGACTCGTTGTGTGATACAACGGTCGTTGTTGCCCTCATTGTCATTGAAGGAGGGAGGTTTTACGGGAATCCCAACCAGCGACTTACACCACGAGTCGTTGTCTCACAGGACGACTCATTGGTTGAGTCATTGGGTTTACGTAAAGGGAGTTTGGTTGGAGACCAATAGTGACAAGGACGACTACGTTGTTTCTCGAACGGATCGTTCCATGTCTGTTGGTTCTCGAAGAACCAAGGCAGGGTGACCACGGCGGGAGAACCTGTCTTTGGAGTTGACCACGACTCATTGTCTCGGTCGTTCTAAAAGGCAACTTTTTCTAGTTTCTTCTGAATTTTTATTGCAAGGTTTGAGTTTGGTCTAGAAAAGTTTTGAGGTGTTACATAAGAGTTATCTAAATTTTCTCTAACCACAATATTGGATGTTGCGTAGGCTTGGTCTCACAAAACTCTGGAGGATCCAGGTTAGTGAACTCCCTTAACCCTTGAAGACATAAGAACATCTCCTCTCCTGTGTGTGGTGGAGTTTGATCTCCCCTCTACTCTGATTGCCATGAATGCATGAACATCTCCATAGCTCCCATGCCCCGGCGTGGCTTCCCCATCTCCGAAGGCATCACAACCTAAGCGGGAATGCTTGCTGGCCTTGACTGAGGTGGGTTGTTCCTGAACCTGCTGGTTTGTCTGGACTGAGGTAACAAAGTCGCCTTAGTTGATCGACCCATCTTCTTAGCTGGGTACCTTCTTAGTTATTCCCTCTTCTATAGAAGAACCCACAGCGAGGTGTGGCGGGCATTGTTTTTCAGAGTTACGAGTGCGTGGCATTTCTGTCATATCTAAAAAGAACAAAAACGAACATGTTAGAAACATACTTAAAATTCGGCTTTATCGCACGATCTAGAATAAAAATAAGGGAAAAATTTTCTTTCATGTACGTAGCCTCTTGTATATAAGTATGGCGCTACATACTTATAGACAGATTCTACTGATATGGCTTCATAGACCCTAGGACTTTCTAAGTCTATTACTCGATATCAAGTTTTTCAAGACCCATTTTCTAAGCAAGCCGTGACTGCGCTCAGTGCCTTAACTTGACGAGAAAACCAGCTTGATTGTTCTAACATGTACCTTAATATAGCTTACCCTATGATTCACTAAAATGAATAGATAACTTTAGATGGAGCTTTCCAACAATTCTTAGATAATTGAATATGTCAAAATCTATAAGTAACTAGAAAGTACCAAAACTAATGGCAAATAAAGTGAACAACCATAACCCAACTAACAACATCTATGAAGCCTATCTTGAAGTGAGAGGAATGCACAAGACATAGATTTCCTGGCTAAAATTCCCCCCAAATTAAATGCGGATACTTGAATATATAAATAAAATAGTCTAACTGAAAGAGAGAAGAAACTCCGGCAAGGGCGGAGCTCACCAAATCAACTTCTGGAATAAAGAGACCTAGCTCGTATTCTGCCTGTCTATGAAACCTACATCTACATTGACATGAGACAATGTATGTTCAAGGGAACGTCAGTACACCATTAGCAGTACTGGAGTGAGCCTCAACATTCTCCTCACTAAAGTTAGAATGAAACCTTGAGTAAAAACATGTGATTAATAAAGGGGCCAAAAGAGAGGAGGCAAGGTCATAATTTTTGAGAGTATCATATAAAAGTGAAACAGAAAAAAATCAATAAAACTTGTGGCTTAGTCTTATAATTCAATTCTTTTCACTTTCTTTAGTTATTTTTAGTCGACTACGCTTTTCTAATGCCTAGCTATGGAAATTAGTAACCCTGTAAATGATTACTCGTGACCCTTTATACGACCACCAAATCCTTTATGTCTCGTTATGACATAATTAGCAACTCTTTGTATGGATGCTCATGACCCTTTATATGGTCACCATTCAAGTTATGTCATATTTGATAATTTAGTAACCCTTTATATGGTTACCATTTATTAAAGTTTGTTAGAATTTTAAATTTTACCTTATCAAATTCATAAAAGCATCACACTTCCTACAATTACATTATAGTACTTAAGTATTTAGAATCACAAAAACACTATTTAGCATTTATCTAGTTGACATTAGACATATAGAGTGAATGTGCATTAATCTAGAGAAGAAGAAGGTACATCATGGCTTAGTCCCAAGGATAAGCACAAGGAAGCATATAGCACAGGATAGACTCGATAAGAAGAAAATGTGAGCTCACTCTTTCCAGTCAAACTCTCCTCAGATTTTCCTTCCTGAATTAACTTTTTACACTTGCCAACAACAATCAAAAATTCAATCTACATAATAATCGAGTTCAATTTACATTAATACAAACTCAAAGAATATAACTTTATTCACAATATATATATATGTGTGTATATGTGTATATATATATGTGTGTAATGTGTATGTGTGTTTGTGTACCATGTTTATATATATGTGTGTGTATATGTGTGTATGTATATATGTGTGTGTGTGTGTGCTGCAGGGGGATGTGATGAGTTGATCAAGACTAAGATAAAATTTAAATCGAACCCCAAGTAAAATTTTTCATCATTCCAGTCCTAACTTTATTTATAAGGAGAATTAATAATCTCTACAATAATATATATATATATATATATATATATATATATATATTAATAAGGAGAGAGCAGAAATTAAAGAGAAATAAAATTTTCATTACCTACTTTGATGAAGAGAATATGGCCAGGCACGAGAGGATTGTTTTTGTTGCTTATGCTTTAATTGTTTTTAAGGTTGCTGGCTTGCTTCTATTCTTTTTTCTTCTTTGCTTTTCTCTCTCTTTTTCGCACATTAAGCCACATTCAGCCAAGACCTTTGGCATTATGGTCATGGCCCAACTTAAATATATTTAGGCATTCATTTTTCCTTTTATTATTATCATCATCGGCAACAACAACAACATCACTGCCACCACCACCACCACCACCACACACACACAATATATATATATATATATATATATATATATATCATTATTTAAACCTCTCCTCAATTATATCATAAATATTAATATATTTTGAAACACTTGATTTAGATCGTGAAAAACTTTATACTCTTTGGACACATTAATTAATTATTAAGCTCGTAAATCGAAATAATAAGCTAGAAATTTACGGAACATACTACGTACATAAAATCGGTTATCGAAGGGGATGGAGTTAGGCCGTCTATGGGTTTCATAAATTCGATAATCTTAAAGTATAAATTTTATATTTGTATTAGAAAAAATTCACTAAGTATATATAAATAATTTATCAGAATCAAGTAATTTATCTTATGCGAGGTCAGCTCAACAAAATTGAAGACCTAAGCTAAACTTTAAAAAAGAGGTCCTATTTTTTTAAAATAATGAAAAGATCCTCATATATATTTTTATTTACTGTCACTTTTCTAACTTTTTCATATGAGAAGTCACTAATTACTATTTTATAAGTAATCATTTTAACAATCCCCTTTTAATTGATAATATAGCCTTCCATTCAGCCTCTCTTGAGACATTGTTGACCTTAGATAAGATTTTGTCAATTTTAGTTTTGAAAAACTTCTTGACTAAGGCAACGGTTAACATTATTCTATAAAGATATATGTATTTGAAAAAAAAAAATTAAGTGTTTTACTTGATTGAGTATTTCGATCGGATATCTTTTTCTACTTATATTATTTCTCTTAACACTTTTAATTTAAAAACTAAATCTAAACCATTAATATCAGAATAACTATTGTGTTAAAGAAAGTTCAAGATTAAGATAATATATTTTTAAATACTCATCATTTAGTGATCTCAATTTTTTATCACTAAACAAGAAACCAAAAATATTATTATACACTTCAAATTGTTCAAATCTATTTTGAAGTTATAAAATGAGAAAGCGGTCTACTATGTATAAGAAGTAATCAACTTTAAAATATTTTTCAAGAAACTTTATGCTTTTATTATCAATATTTTTCATCAATTTATTTCTTTCTAAATATTACGTGTTTCATGTAAATCTGGGTTCTATATTCATGTTAGATTCAATTTCATTAGCAAATCATATCGGTCTGAAATCCTTCTTCTCTATATTTTGAAAAAAAAATTAGACCTTTTACCTGATCTGTGGCAACAACAATAATTTCTCTTTCTTTCTCTTTTTGCAAAATCATATTCATATTTTTCTAGTTGACATAATTAAATTTAATAAATTCTAATAATAACTAAAACAAAAATATATACTTATGAAGTAAAAATATTAACTATGTAAGGCCTTAATATAAAATATAAAATAAAGTTAGAATAATAAAATTTAGCTTGAGAATTTAAAAAGTTGATATAATAATATCGAAATAGTTTTCCGCTCCTTCAATATACCGTTATCACTTGAAATGATTGAAATTTTGAACAAGACACCAAATGACAAATTTGTTCTTTTGTAACTTCTAAACAATGGCGCTCAGTAAGTCGTGGAGGGATTTGGGAGAATTCAATATTGAGAAAAGGAATAGTTTGAGGGAGAATGAAAAACATTAAATATAAAAATAATAATGTGGGCCCATGTTAGTTGACGGGATATAAATGAAGCAATAAAATAGATACCCTATTTTTCACGTGAAAAGCAAATTACCAAAAATTACTTTATTTTTCAATTAACAACGATCCTCAATTAAAAAATAAGAAATTATTGTACTTTCTCTCAAAAAATTTATTTGCAAGTTTAAAAGTATATACAGCACGATAAAAGATATAAGTATTATTTTAGAAGAAAAATGGGACCCAAAAAAATTAGAGTCTCAAGTCATTGCTTTAGTGGCCTTATAGTCTGTCGTACGATCTTATGTATGTTTTACACTTTGAGCTATCTTTTAACAAATTCAGAACGCTTTGTGCACACTTTATATCTTTGATTTTCTATCAGTAAATATATATCAGAATATCTTTTTTAAATTTTCTTTCAACATTTGACTACTTTTATACAATATGTTGTAGGAATAGGTGCACTAAGATGTTACGGAGTGGTACTTGAATTGTTATGCTTGAATTAGAGATATTGGGTGTATTTATACACTTATTTGTCATGTTTTCTATATTTAACTATATTTTGAGAATAAATAATGTGTGATCTCTTTTGTGTTATATGATATTTGTGGAAAAGAACTAACACACACATGATTAGATGTTTGCGGGGATGAAAAGTGACGGGTTTTGACTCATTTGAGGCTTAAAAGAGCAAGTGTATCTAAACCGGACTCAAAAGGAATAACTGTCACAACAAAATAGATATTGACATCGTGCAACACCTTTAGTGCGTCAAACTGCACGATGACATGCAGCAAACCGCACGATGCGGAGCAACATCAATGCTATAGGCGCGAGATCACCGGACCCTGGGTTCAACTCAACGCCTGCAAATTCTAATCCCAATCCAAGTAGGAAGAGATGCAGTCTTATTCTACTACTATAAATACACCCCCCCCTCTTAAGGACGTTTGAAGTTTAAATTCAAGCACAGCCATTATTAGTTCGTACATTGTTTCAAGTTATGGAATGAATTATTTCATACAATTATTGAGAGAGAAACATCAAGTTCTTGTGATTCTATTTAGCTTTCAAGATTTGTCAAATAGTTTCATATTATTGTAAGTATTCATCATGACTTCTTATAATATTATTTTATTGTTTCTTCAAACATGACGACTAATTTCTTTTTAGCTAGGTTGCGAAACCATGATGGATTAACGGAAGTAGGCAAATAAAATAGTGATTTTTGAATGGTGAATTGAGTGGATTATTTATCTCTTTGTTTTAATTAGTTTTAGTGGTTGCAAACGTTGAAATACACCTATATCATCAATTTGTTTGACCAAAGAGGTTGAAGTTAGAAAAAGAGAATAATGATGGAAATCTAAGGCTACCAATCCTCATCTAATTGACTTGAGCTCTAACCAAGGATAGTCAATCTAAAACATATGACGAGGGGAAAAATATGAACATCTAAAGTCTAAGAGAATTGAAGTAAAATTCATCTATGTAGGTCGATAGACGATATATGAAATTAATCGTCGGTCTTACAAAAAAATTCACCGGGATAGATCACTAGCAAAATAAGCCTACGTTATGAAATCATATGGATCATAATTCTAGTTTCTTCTCATAAATTTGATAATAACAAACTCTTAGCTTAATACTTTTTCTTTTATTGCAACCCCCTCAAATATTGACTTACGATGGATTTACTAACTATTAACATATTATTTTGTCCTATTCTCACGTAGGTTCAACTGGCAATTCGATTACTATGTTTGTCAGTGACCACTTTATACTTCATTGCGAGGAGTAATTTGAACGTGATTGAATTCTCTAGAAATTTTGTGCATTTTTTGTTTTTAAAGTTTATACAATTATAGTGTACTTTGTACTATTTTTTTGTATGTTAATCAATTTGATTTTCATATGTGAATACACTAAAAATAAACTAAAATATTATGAGACTTTTTGTTTATTATATTGCATCTAACTTCCCAGCTAATCATCATAACTAACTTGTCAACCCGACACCTTTTCTTTTCAAAATGCAAGTGCTCACCAGAGCGGACACTCAAATTTAGTTAGACTTAAATTTACAAATTAATTTGGATTATTTTTTTCAAAATCAAGATGTATTGGTCAAACATATATTATGTGTTAATATAATTAGAGCTATTACTTAAGTCTAATATTGTCACTATTCAATATTTAAAGGTCATGATGGCATGGCCTATCATGTTTTACCACTAGTTAAACCAACCCTCCCCTCAAATCAAAATCAAGAAAAAACATGAAAATAAAATTATAAAGTGTAAATAAAGTTTCAAAAGCTTCCATAAATATGAAAAAATATGGAAAGTAACACAAAAGATACTCAAAATCTAGTGCCACCAGTACAGAGCATCTAGCCGAATACATGCATCTCAAAGCTACAACTTTCTCTAAAATAGTAAAGACAGGAAAGAAAAGAGAGGGAGTCAACATCTCTCTAGCAGTCAAAGTAGCTCAAAAAGTTATAGAAAAGTATCACCTCGACAGAATATCAAATAAGTCTCCTAGTGCTACCATGCGGCAAATATTCATTAAGAGTAGTATTAGTACAATAGCAACGTATCTGGGTAGCAGCATCATAGGCTAGGCCAGAAAGAGTTAGATAGCTATATCATAAAAAGTATGAAATGAGCCTAAATAAGTCAACATAATAGTTCAATAACTCAAGAGAAACAGGGATAAGACAGCTAAGCAGGAATCATCGATAAAAAAAGTACATCGAGGCAACAATAAAGGCAAATAATTAAGAAGGGTTGCAAAAACTCAAATCAAAGTGACCAACTTCATACAAACACAAATGGTTTGATAGTCTCTACATTACACCAGCTTCACTTGTTAATATATGAGGGGGACTATACACAGGAGCTTATTTTCTGCAGGAAGCTAAAATAATTTGCTCTCACTGTCATCAGTAATCGACCATCCATAACCTTTGGCACTAAACCAGAATATATATACCACATATACACACACCTTCCCACATATATATCACCATATTTGCTCCATTTTCATAATGCCAACTTTGTGATCCCATAGGAGCTCAGATACTGTATAAAAGCAATCAAAACAATACAAGAAAGAGAATTGGCTCCCGGCTCAGATTTGCTCCAGATGTTTGCCACCTGGCTAACACTTGAGCTTACAGGACTGCAAGAATGACAGGTTTTATTTAGGAAATGTTATATCTTGAACAGCATTCCCCTTCTAACCAAAGCAGATTGTTTAAGGCATGGAAACTTAGAGAAGGCGACTCAAACCAATGTGGAGCACTCATTTATTTCATGTAGAAGCTCTGAATGAGTAATAATATTCGAGCTTACATATAGCTAGAGGATCCACATGTTCCAGATCCATCACCTGGGCTTCATAATGAATAATGCTTTTCCACTGCGGAAATCAGCAGCTGTGCCCGGCCAGCAGCTATCGGGAATTCAAAGAGATCAAACTCCACGCATCTGAGCAAGGTATGAAACAGGCGCTATAATTAATTAAAAAACAAACTAGGTTGGGGTCATTAAAAAAGAATGCGGAAGACCAGGAACCTTCAAACATAAGAGCAGACAGACGTGATGAAGTTAACTCTCAGCTTAGAGTATTACAAATAAATAGTAAAAAAAAAGTTTTCATGCTTGAAAACTCAAATCAAGTTACAATACAGCTTCCGGAATAATAGTGTTTGAAATAAGTTCATAACCACTTGGTATACACATATGAATCAATCTCAAGCCTTGCTGTAGGATGAAGTAACAGGATTATCCAAATACATTTGGTTTCATCCACTAGCTTTGGTGACTTCTCACTGATCACGGGCCAGTTCTCATGGGAAACCCATTTCCTTAACATTATCAATATGTTCGAGTATCTTAACGGCAATGAGTTAAACACAATACAGATCATCAAGAATCAGGGCTTTTTATTTTCATTCTTTGTTCCTAAACCCTCCTACCTCCGGATTCAAGAAACAAAGACGGAAGCAATCACAATGTTCTTGCACATTAGAAACATTTTGGCATGAAGAGGAAATTCCCTGGCTCTGAAGATTTGTATGGTTTCTGATCTTTTTTATTTACAGCTTTGCTAGTTTATTAATCTTTTCTCCATGATTCCCAACCTGATTGTAAAAGGGTTTTAGCTCTATGGTTGTAAGGATCCCATGTTTATTGCATTCACTTGAACAACATAAATCCAACTCTTTAACATTAGGTGAAAAGAAACTACTTTGAATATTATAAGAACATAATCTCAAGGAACAATTGATAAGAAACAAAAAGAGGCCAACTCCAAAGAAGTGTGGGTCCACATATAAAACTAACCAAATTCTATAAACACTATTGATTCATGGTAAAGTTGTGAAATAGAAAATAAAACATAAAAATGTTTCCTACAAGGCTCATCAAAAACTTTTTCACTATTGCTTTTGAGGAGATGCTGCGTAACTTTCTGGCTTTTCCACCACAGGCACAGATACCAGACTTTTTGCAGGATTATACTGCAGTCCACTCTAGCACCTCATCCTGCAACAAACTTTGCACAGCTTTGAACATCAAATGTTGGGAACTTTTCTGGGCTGTGCCTCTTTTGCTCTCTGGGGCCACAACAGTAAATCACCCGGCTTGGTCCTAAGTGACATCTTCTGGAATACTTCGTGAGTGTTGTGGTATGACTTGTACCTTCTTGCCTGACTCGTACTACGTAGTGTCGAAATTCCACCAAGTCTTGAATAGTCACTAGTGCTCATCATGGCTCATGGTATGGGTCATATGTAAGTGCTATGACTTGTGGGTTCCACCTGTACCAGAGGAGTTGCCTTGTGCAAATTCTATGAGAAGTTTTCTACGACTCCAATTATGGCTGGAGCTATCTTGTTGTTGTGACTCGTACTAAGAGTCGTATGTTGCCTTATTCTCTACTCGGCCTTGAACTTTATCCGAGTTCTCGGTACGACTCGCAAAATCAGGTATGGCTCATCTTGAAACTAGTACTTTGGTTGATTTTCTGCATTTGAGGCTTCTTTTGGACAAGCAACACTTGTTTTCCCTGAAATCAAAGTAAAAGTGCCTTATATCCATATAAACATACCCCAGTCCATGTTATTTTTCTCAGTTTTGCGTCAGTATTGTATTGACATCACATCAACACCCTCAACTTAAGACTTTTGCATGTCCTTAGGAAAAAGAAAAAGAAAAAATAAACACATGGTTAAACAAAATTTGCACTATGACTCCAAAAGCTTTTGACCTTTTCCTGTGGACAAAATTAGAACATGCACTACAAGCAACTAAAAAACCATGATAAACGAGGATCAAGACATGTCATCTAGCTATTAACAGGTAGTCAAGTCATCACCAATGCTTTTCGCACGGACCACTGGTAAAGTCAAACACAAACCATGTACCCTCATAGCAAATGAAGTCCCCTACGCATAGATATAACAAAATATGATATGGGATAAACAAGCGGAACTCTCACCCTCACAAAGAAGTTTCAAATACTCTAAAATGGATACCATAGGCTTGCCCTTATTTTCTCTACTTCAGTTTGTCAGATGGTTAGGTTAGGATCACTATAGGACTTGTTTTGGCCTGTATTGTAGGCTTTCGAGTGGGGATGGTAGATATGAAATCTTTTTAAGTGACTAAACCCTTCTTTGGTACTACATACATGTGGCTCCATATTTCACTTACTTCATCCTTTTTGCCATTACGCTAAAATCTATTTCTCAAAGAATAAAGTGAATGAGAAAGATAAGGAATTTTGAACCGCTAAGGAAAGGGGTTTTTTCTTCTTTTCCTTCCTTTTCACCCTTTTTATACACTTGTACAAGTTTGGTGTGTTTTAAAATTTTTTTCATGCATTATTCTCTTTTTGAATTTTATTTTTAAATTTTCTTTTCTTTTGTCACACCACATCTCGTTTTTAACCCTTTTTCTCTTTTCTCTCCTTTTTCACTTCCTAATTTTTATGCACCCTACTCTAGACACTTTGTCAACTTAGGCATTTTCTTATGTTGAAGTTCACTGAGCCCAAGAATTACGGGGCCAAAACGGAGTTCATTATAAAAATGGATACAGTTAATCGGTTAATCAAGTAAAAATGGTCCATTTAAGGGTCAAAATCGGGATCAAGGGAATCACATCATTTTAGTAGGGTTATTTAAGCCAAATACGGAGCTCAACAAAAAAGGATTTATGATCCTTTCCTAACCAACCATCCTAAAATCTATGGAAAGACTAACCAAACAAGTGTTAGATCCTCTACACAGTATTGAACTAGGTATCAGACCTCACTCACTCATGGTATATGATTTATATTCACTCTACCTGTTCGATTTTTTCATGGATTAACACAAACTACACATGCTAATACACTAAATGACATCAAAAGATCCACGAAATCATGCATGCGATCCACAAGTACACAACTAATTCATCAAGAAATTTTAAACAGGGTCAAATTTTCATAAATTCAAGCTCACTGCAATTTATTGGCTGAGTACTCTAGTTACTCTCTAATTAAGCAAATATCATAAAAATAAAATCCTAAACATGTCGGTTCTGCTAGATAGCATGCCCGAGGGGAAAAAAACATGACAAGAAAAACTCTTGGACGAATCAAAAGTACAAGAACACCCCCTCTCCTTTTTTAAAAATCATGCTTCATCCCTGAAGCATAAAATACAGAACATAGAGAACGGAACATGCAGGCTCTAAGTGCTCCTATCATCCTATGGAGGAGAGTACGTCCTGTCCGTGGCGCTGGAGGTGGTCGCCTCACTCACTAGTGGAACAATAGGGGAGAGGTTACCCCTCAGTACTCTCGACAGCTCTCTATGGCTCCGGAATGGTCGGGAAAATATGGCTCAGCCCGTAGGGTCCCTACCACTAGCAAGCTGAAATTTGGGCCATGGTGGAGCTACCTGCTCCTCTAGGTCGCTCTTTCAACTCTAACATGTGTGATTCATGAGTCTACAGACTATCCACTCGTGCCCACTTGCATTCTCTTTCTCTTTCTTCTTTTTCTTTTTTCGAGGTCTCATCTCCAACATCCTCGAAGACCCTCTTCTTCCCTTTCTCTTTCCTCGGTAATGTGGGCTCCCGAGTAGGCCGCCAAGTCAAGATCCTCCTCAATATCCGCATCAGTAAGGAAAAGTGGGGGTTAGTATGACTATGGCTGTCGTGATGACTTCGACCGCACTTGGCTTTTGAAGAGCCCTAACTCCTCACGAAGGCTACATGTCATGCTTTGCCATGCGCCTATTAAATCGACTCTCAAACTCGTCGACGAATGCAAAGCCTGTGTGGCTGTATCTATCTTTCTTTCACCCAGTGATTGACATTTCTCCATCATTGCTTGAATTTTCTCTGGAGTCCATAGTCGAGTCTTTGGCCAACTTTTGGAGAAAATCACGGGGCACTAGGATGTACCCACGATGGAGTCTTGCTCGGTAGGTTGGGTAGTGGTGTAGCAGAAGTTCTGGGAGCAGCCTCTGAATTACCGAAATCTGTAGCCGGTGTCTCGCTCTGCTCACAGCTGAGGTGGGGCATTCACCTATGCGCCCCTAGCGAGGTCGGAGTGGTGGCTCTTTGTGGAAAGTCGGGCTGACTCACCAAGTTCATCTCATTCTAGATCAGGCCAATATCTGCTATTCTTTGTCCGCCAATGAGTCGTTCATCACCCAAGTGCACTGTGATACCTTCCTCCATGCTGTCCCGAATATGAGGCTCAGGAATAGGATATTAGTGCTTAATCACATAGCTCAATCTCTCATATCCATAGCAATAACCCTTAGAATATTGATGGGGGTATTTGGACATGATACACGCCACCAAACCTCTATCCGCATAAGCTTGTTATCATTAACTGTCGGTGCCAACCGGTGCTGCACTAACGTCAGCAGGTCTTTGCTATGAAGTTTAAGAGTTCTTTGTGACATGTTTGCCGTTAGTGACCCACTCTACTCGTCTCAATCTCAACAATCACACCAGAAAACCCTTTGCATCTGCCTCCTCCTCCCATCACGGGTGAGCTGCTTGATCTGTTTTAGTGCTTCCACCCGATATTTATATTCTGGCATGGCATGTGGAGATATGAACTAGGGCCCATATAGTATCCAGTAAGTGCCGCTCGGATAATAGCCTCTCGACCTCGACCATAATACTCTCTCCCGGTTGGGATGATCTTTCAATTTTTGCCCCTCTTTGGCCTTTGGCTCCATAGTCGCCAAAATAGTTGGCATAGAACTCACGGACAATTTTTGAAGTGTACTGGTCCGGCGTCCTTGCTATCCACTCCGAATTCACGTAGAAGCTGAATATCCGTTCATCTCCTCTACCTCGTTCAATGCATTTGTGAGGATCCACGACTCTTCTTGAATGCTACGCCTAGGCTTTTTTGCGGTGAGAGCAATGCCCTACTCATATATCTCTTGAGGACCTGGCACTCTCCACCGGATAGTGCGGTTCTCCCTTGGTGGAGTCTGCTCTTGCTCGGCATGGTGCCTCCTCATTAGATTCAACAACTGTAGCTTGCATCTACGGATTGGGCCTCCTTGGTCCCTTCTTTCTCATTTAAGCCGCCACCCGACTCTTGAGCTTTTTCTTTGGCTTCCTCTTCAGACTGGGGAGCACCGGCTGATGTGGCAGTGGCCGCTATGTGGCTTGTGCTTTGGACTTCGCCTAGTGGTTCGAGTCCCATCCGTGTCGGCGGAGTCGACCACTGTGCTCCTCATTGAACCACTAGGGGAGTCACCTACTTGATCGGACTCGGAGGTCTCATCAATCAATTTCCTCCAAGCAATTGCCTTAGATACCTTACTTTATCGTCATTGCCTGTAGAAAGAGAGTTAGAGTTTCATGTCTGAGAAAAAGAAATCAAGAAATAAGTTCCTCTATAAATTACCATGTGAGTCAACGGTACCATTGTACGCCCAGAGTGGGCTGAGCTGTGTCTCAGTTAGTGTTACGACTTTGGGTATGATTCGCACCCGCGAGTCGTACAGGGGATTCCCCTTTTAGAACAACTTATCTATATTTTCCACGACTCATGGTACGACTCACAAGTTGATTCCGAAGTCGTAGGTAGAATCATACTATCACGTGTGGAATTGATCCTAATGGTTCTAGACCGGGTGTGAATTATGACTCGTGGCAGTAAACATGATCCGTACTGGGATTCGTACCTTGCGTACTCCTTTCAAGTTGGGCTAGGACAGTGGCGACATCTACGAGTTGTAGTATCAAGCCACGAGTCGTAGGAAGGCTTGTGGCTTGTCCCTTTTTCAATTTTGGCCGATTCTGAGGGAGTTCTATTTATGTTTTGCAGGTGCTAAATTTCTCGGGTCTAGTCATGTATTTTAACCCATTTTATAACTACTCATTCCTTCCCTTTTTAGTCACTACCCGTAACTCAATTTTGACTAGTTTAATGCGCAAGTTCGACAATTTCAAGTTCTTTCCCAGTCGTTCATGGATTATTCACCCTTGGTCATTGTCTTCTTTGAATTTTTCAAGAAACAACTGGACTCGCGAGGAGTTGCTTTCCATTATCAAGCATACAAGTTTATCAAATTCAAATGCAATATACTTACTTGTACTGCTTACTTCAATTGGAAATCAGAAATTAGGGTTAAATAAAGTTGATTGAGCAAGAAATTGCTCGATTGATCTTTGATCTTGAGTTACAAATGTGAGGGATTCATGACTTTTGTTCGTGACTTGGGTTACGAGTGCGTGGGAGAAGGGTGCAGTTGTTTTAGCTTAAATAGGTTATAGGGCAATTTGAAATGGGCCAGGTCAGGTGGATTTTAAGCTTTGACTTTCATGGAATCACCACAGTGCGTAGGAAAATCCTACGACTCATCCTTTTAACCCGAAACATAGAGATTTGGAAGACTTGCACGTGGACCTACGAGTGCATCTTAGGCTCGTACTGAACACAGTTATACTATAGGCTCATAGGTATTTCTTTTTATTGTTGTCCATGACTTGCATAGTTCATAGCCATAGTAGGTACTACGACTCGTATAATGGAGTTATGATTAGTAGGACAATATACCCCCGAGAACTCATGCCTTTGAAATATTCTGCTTCTCCGCTTGCGACTCGTACTACGGTTCGTACAACCCTATTACAGGTCATACTAAGATCCGTAGTATCTGCCTGTTTGCACTTATTTTATGCCACCTGCTTTTTTTCCCCATGAACTTACATTAGTTGATTAACTGGGTTGCCTCCCAAGAAGCACTTGATTGAACATTGCTGACACTGACGCTAGTGGATTTGATTCTTGGAAATCACCAACCTACCACTTGGGTTGCCTCCCGAGAAACCTGATTTAATGTCATGGCATGGAAACAAGTCTCTGGACTACTCAAACTTCATCAAGGAACTCGGATTCATCTTCTCTTACTAAAACGCCACCCTATGTTCCTTTGGTTGCTTCATTGTGGCAGACATTGAAGGTGACCTCTACTTTATTTAGTCTTAACTTCAATTGACCAACCTATAGTCTACTAAGGCCCTCCCGGTAACAAGGAATGGTGCCTTAAAATGATGGGGACCACATAATCAATCTCACCAATCAAGATCACGAGATTCCAGTGGGAATATGAATTTGTCAACTTTGACAAGCACATTAAACAGGATCCCCACAGGCTTCTTCACAGTGCATGCGCCATCAGTACCCGCATGGTAGTCGGTGTGGGGGGCTCCCCAAGCCCAACTTCTTAAACATAGCCAGTGGCATCAGATTGATGCTTGCTCCGGATACAGAGTGCCCTTGCCGAATTCAACATCGCCAATTGTGCATGGAATAGTAAAAGTGCACGGATCTTCCTTTCTCTGGGCCGGGACCCGTGAAGCTATGGCACTACAATGGTGTACATTATCAACGGTCTCACCAAGCTCACATACCTCTTCTTCGTCACAAGATCCTTCATAAACTTAACATATCCAGGCATTTGTTCCAATTACCTCGACCAATGATTTGTTCATAGATAATTGTTTGAGCATTGACAAAATTTCTAAAACTTACCATTCTCCATCTTACTTCTTCAGCCATTATTTGGGGAGCGGTGGTGGTCGTGGAATAGCCTTGTAAATTTGCGTGCTCTTGTTCAACTTCAAGTCCTTTTTCACCAATTGGGACCTCGGGCAACTCAACATCCTTATTATGTTCCTTCTCCAACGACTATTATCATCGCCAATCACTCTTTCTTTCTTACTTTTAACTACAACTAGTGAGATCATGTGGTCTTTCTCTTGCTAGTCATCACAACCATCTGATGACATATTCTTTGGATTTTAGTGTTGCTAGGTAGCATACCCTTTTGTTTAGGGTTCATGGATGCTGACAGTTGCCCCCAACTGCTATTCAATCTTCTTGATAGTCGTCACATGTGACTCCACTCTCCCTAACCCATGCTTGATATCACCATGGATTTCCTTCAGCGATGATGCGTGGACCTCACCTTTTTCGGCATCTTAGCCATCACGCTCTCTTTGACTGTCTGACCTCTCCCTCATGTGTATTAGGGAGCATGCCTCAACTCAATCGTTGCCAGTAACCATCACTCCTTCTCCAATCTCCTTCATGCTCACGACCTCGGCTTCTATCTCTCTTGTACCCATTATGGTTATAGTTGTCTCTATAATGGCTCCAACCTTGGTTTCCGAACCTTGATGCCAAGTGTCTTGTCCATGCTGAGCATTGGCTCGGAAACCCGCCACCTGGTTGTCCAAGAAGTTTACCTCCTCCCGGAATGCGAGTGATGCGGCCCTTGCTCTGTCCTTGTGTCCCAAGCTGCGTTCACCTTTCCGACTCCATCTCCTAGTGTGCGCATGAGCCAACTCTGAAAATTCGCTCTTCTTCTTTCTTATGTAGATCTCTGATTAACCAATGAGTATATGTATCAATAGCTGTGTCTGCCTCGAGTGTGCCATACCCTATTTTGTTTTTGTCACCACATCCAAGAATTGTAGTGGCTTGCTCCCGGGTGTGACTCATCGATTCAACTCCTCCCGCCAACGTATGCGCTACAACTTTGGTACTGTTGTTTAAGGACCTATAAAAGATCTCAACAAACTGTCAACTGGAATTTTATGGTTTGGGCACTTTGTCAACTTCTTCTTGAACCTCGGCCAGGTTTCATGAAGTGCCTCGGTTTTTAAGTTGTCGAAAGTTGTAAATTTAATCCTTTAGTTGCAGCATCCTAGAGGGTGGAAAGAATCTTTCTAAGAAATCTTTCTTGAGCTCCCTCTAGTTGGTTTTGGAGTTGTTGGTCAACTCTGATAACCATAATGTGGCTTCCGAACCGAAGAAAGAGGTCTAAGTCGATGGCATCTTGGGCGACTTCGAAGGGCAGCATGCAGCTTGCATATTCACCACAAAGTTCATCAAGTGTAGGTTTACGTCATCATCTGCATGACCACTGAACAACCCTTTCATGTTTAACAATTGAATCATGGTACCCATGATGTCAAATTTGGCAATGGACATGGTGGTGGTATAATTGCTCCTAGTTGACCCAGCACCGTTGATGTCTACGTCCTCGTCATCGAAGAACTGGGGGGAAAATCTATGACCTCTGTTGCCTCTCCCATGTCGACCAGCATTAACAACCTCATCTTTAACATCCTCTGAGATCTGGAAGTGCGGTTTCTTTGGCCCAGCTCGGCACCTGGCTTTGCTTACGATATACGGGCATCTCTCTCCTGGTTTCCATTTTAGGTAGTGTTCGTTCGAGTCGGGGTTCAAAGGAATCAGGGGATTTTCCACTACTTCGAGTGCTTGGCATTCACTGAGCAACAACCTGTGGAATATCATAAAAAGAAAATGTAATTTCAAAAAATAACAATCAAAAGTCAATTACAAGCAATTAATCTAGCCTTAGCCGTATTCCCCGAACAACGACGCCACCTTTTTTGGTAACGCTCAAACTCCTGCAGTGAAGTATGAAGCGGACTGTCAATAAAGAACCTTCAGAGTTGGGGTCCACAGAGAATATAAGAAGATCTGGGCAATGCTGGTGAGTGAACTTGTTGGTGAGCTATTTCCAAATTGGGGAGTTTTGAAGAAAGCAATAGTAAAACAAGATTATAACTGTGAATTAAATAAAGATTTGCAAATAACTAGGGTATGTGTTCCCATGGGTTCATAACTACTTCGAGTATACACATGTGATCAATCCCAATGCTTACTTGTAGAATTGATAATTAGGATTCATCCAAGCATTTGGTTCATCCTATTGGATGACTATGCTCAATCATCGGGTCAAGTCTCATAAGCGATTTTAATTTAACCAATATCAATATGTTCCAAATTTAACTCTTCTACGACCACAGCTCAAGTTAATACAATAATCATCACGACCAAGGTTTTGTTGTTATTCTCTTGTCCTAGTCTCTACCTCTTTAGGTTCAAGAAAGTAAAATATTTGGGCAAGTCCTAATGTTGTACAATGTTAAGAAAAGTTTAATCATGAAGAAAATACAATACAAGCTTTGTTGGATTGGTTTTGAATCACTTTTGTGCAACATAGTTTGTTAATCCACCATGGTTCCAACAATCCTAGTTGTGGAGGTTTTAGCCTCTCATGGTTGTAAGATTGTGATCTTGTTCATAGACAAACACATAATTAAATACTTACAGCATTAGTTGAAAAAACTGCTGAATATGCAAGAATAGTATTAAGAACAATTGATAAAGAAATCAGAATTGCTCCCAAGAAGTTTTGATCACATGTAAACTTCTCAATTCTATATTCTATTGATTCTATATTGATGTAATGAAAATAAAACATAAAATATCTTTATCGGAGTTGTCAGAAGCCTTTTCTAAGCGTATAGGGATTTTCCATAACTTGAGCCGCCTGTGCCACGGCGAGTGCTACACCCGGTAGCGGGATTATACGTATCATAACTTCCTCTCGTACGTCCTTGGCGCTAAAACTTTGGATAAGTGTTGGGAGCAAGCACAACATGCCTTCTTCCTACGAGTCTTTATAATGCATTCGCGTGGCTTGATCGAGAACTCTAACATCTTACGGAATGCTTCACCAGTCATAAAACTCGTACCTTCTTTCCACGACTTGTATTGCCTGTAGTGTATGAAATTCCACCAAGTCTTGAATAGTCATTGGAGCTCATCATGGCTCATCGTAAAGGGGTTGTATGTAAGTGCTACGCTCGTAGGTTCCACCCCGCTGCAGAGGTTTCCTTGTGCAAACTCTCTGAAGTTTTCAAGACTCAGGTTATCGCTCATACCATCTTGGTATGACTTGTATTGGGAGTCGTATGTTGCCTTCTTCTATATTCAGCCTTCTGAACTTTATCACGGTTCTCAGTACAGCTCATGCTAATATTGACCTTTGGCTGATTTTCTGCATTTAGGCTTCTTTTGCATCTTTATCAACACTAGAACTTTCCCTAAAATCAAAGTAAAAGTATCTTTTATCCATATAAACATACCTAAGTCCATGCTATTTTCTAGTTGCAGTGCCCGAAAGTGTTGTAAACTCACAGCACATCATATACTTGATGCAATAAATCATCACTCAAAAAGGTCTAAGAGAGTAACTCATAACTATCTCAAAAGCCGAGCAAACTGTCATGACCAGTTACCCATGATTGACATTCATAGCATGAATCGATTGGAAGAACCAACTTGTCCCATACTTATTCATTCCAATTTCAAATTCATACTATTAAATAAGAACTTGTAAAGTAAAATAGCAAAAGTCCTGTAAAAATAAAAGAAGTGACTGCATCATCTATGTGCATCCAGGCGAAGTCATTGTATTGAGATATCAGCAAATATAGTCTACAACAAAGAAAACAAATAAATAAAGTTAGGTATCTGGATAAAGACATATTCTTCAAAGGATTTGCAGCATCCCGAAAAATAAACAAAACTCACCTCAATTTCTCGTGGTTTCTTTAAAAATAAGGTCAAGTGGAACTTTTTGGTTGCAATCTGCACTCAAAAATATAAGTGCGGGAGCAGCATCGGTACGATACAATATACGGTAGGAATCATCGGCGACCTTAAATAATAAAATGTGTATACATGTAAAATAACAGCATACATAACACTAAAAGATAATCACTTGATACCACGGATTCTCGAATCATCTAGAGTAGGATAAGCAAGGCTTCTCACGGATTAGGCCTTGCTACGGTGGTGGTAAGACCGCGGCGTGGAGTTATTGCTATAAGCGGTCGTGGCTGATAACTTCGACCAAGTATTAACCTTAGCTTTCTCACTTAACATTTTCTAACAGTCGGTTCATCAACTCGAATAGGTTTATGCACGTCTAAACTCAACTATCAACTCATCCAACGTATTCCATGAGTTATACAACTCAAATCCTCGGCAATCAATTCTTCTAAATTCACACATAACTGCAAACTATAACACAATTCATAAATAATAACAACAGTACAATCCATATATAACTACAATTCAAGCATCTCAGTTTCACATGGTTCTTATATCTTCCAAACGAATCATCACTCCAGTTCTCCAACTGATATCATACCATTACATTGATCTTTGCTAGCACATGCCTTTGTCACACCACCATACACACTCACATGGAGATATCACCATACACACATGCCGGAGGGTCTTATCTACGCCCTTCAGTCATGACCTATAAGGGACTACGGAAATTCATGTATTGTATCGGTTGCTTGATACCGCTCCCACTCATACGCTCGTTTGGATGCTCCCCTTACGAGCCAATAATACTATAATCTCTTGCCCAGATGCTCACCTCGAGGCCTGAGCCTCTCCTCAGGATAAATATGTTATCCACTCACATCTTTTATATCATATATTTTCAATCGAGTCCATTTCATGACCATTAAGGGAATTGATAACATCCAAAATATACTCTTATTACAAAGAGCATAAATAGTTGTTGTATCAAAACAAACTATCCCAGCGGATATCGGTCGAATCCCAAAGGACTAGTGAATGATATGCACGAGTGTTGTTTGAGAAATTGAATTTAGCTCCCATACCACTTGAAAATAACATGGAAATAAACATTTTGGGGGGAGATTGGGATTTACAAAAGAATAAAACATCTAATTTATTGCTAATATAACCAAAATGACCAAGATTGTTGACAATAATGTGAAAGACTAGAGGTGTGGTGTAGATGATATGACAACTAAATAGGGTCATGCTAGGTCATCTCATAAGTTCAATTAGTGTAAATAACCTCAGAAAAGTGGGCATTTGATGTATTTCAACCTCAAAACACCTCTTATTAAATTCTTTCAAACCTCTACGGCACCATTAAATCAAGCAAATCTGATTTGATGTGTTGCACTAATTTCTATGTATTAGCTATTAATTAAGAGTGAGAAGAATATAATTTTAACTCTTCATCCCAATTTCACAAACTCTCATCCATGCCCACCATTAAATTCTCTTTCAATACTCAATTCTTCTTTTGCTGAAAAAAACCAAGTAAGAACAATTAGACCCACACCAACAAAAATGGATCTTCAATTATAGATTGGAGAGAATTTAACAGATTTACACTAATTAAACAATATTGAGACGGCTCTAGCAATACCCATTCTAATTAAGCATTCAATACACACCTCTAGTTAATTATTTATTTCACTCATGATCAGAAATTCAAAAGCACATTTATCAATAAGCTCATAGAATTCAATAATAGAATTAGCAAATCAAATTCAACAAAAAGTCTTCAACAATGGTAGTGCCTTGCTATGGAGGAAGAAGAAGAAGAAAAAGAAAATAATTCTTTTCAATTTCCTGTGAATTACTTACACTTTCTTCTTCTACCAATAGAATGTTTTAAAGCTAAAATTGAAATATGATGAGTACAGGTACTCCTGGAATATATCTAAAGTAAGAATTATCCACCCCTCTCTTTTCCGTGCTGGATTCTTTTACCCTTGATGGCATTTTAGCACTTGCGGGAGTGCCGGGCGGTCGTGGTTACATTCCGCGATCCATTGGCTCTAATTAATTTCGCCTTCAGTAATCGGTAACCTTAGGTGATTCCTTCGGTGTTTTCCGATATCCACCCACGTGCCGCCGATTTTTCTCTTTGGTACAGCAATTTCAGGTGTCATTCGGTGAATGGACCGGCAACTCACTTGATTGAGTCTTCACATTTGCAGGTGCTATAATTCCAGAGGCAGCGTTCATCAACTTTGGCCGCGTTTCTGTTGTGTCCCAGCGCATATGCAAGGTACGCGGTCTTCAATGTCAGTGACTCTTGAAGAGCGGATGTCGAACACAATTTGGACTAATTGAGCAAATATTCAAGTTCAAGTTCTATATTCAATTTCACAAGTGTTTATTTAAAAGATTTTAGATAATTGTAATTAAATCTAGGGGTGATCACAAAATAGTTAGGAAACAATAACAAGAAGCATAGAGTTAGGCACGACAATCATGCAATGCTACAATTCATGATGGTTCAAGTATTAAAAACTTCGATTGTTATCTGAGTAAAATACGTGTGTGGTCTGGTCAGCCTGGGCCTCCCAACACCAACAAGCTGATCTCACACCTACATCGTGAGCAGGGATGTGACGTCCTAATTCGTGAGCAATCTAACCTTTGTGGATGTGGTTTATGGGGTTTATGCCCTTGATTATGGACTTTCGTACCTCTAATCGTTTAACTAGCAGTTTCACAATTACTTCTACGGCGATGATCTAGAAAATTCTTAGTTGGTGTCTCGGCTATTTTTCATTTTATTAATAAACAAGACAAATTAGATACTCATTTCTATCTAACCCTGGAAATCTTATCGTAAAGATAGGCACATCCTACATTCTTGATTCTAACCTAGGTGGTTACTCTTTCGAGCTTTTAACTAATCTTAATAAGTTTTCTTTCATGGTGATCAAGCATAAAAGCATGTGTTAAGAATTCAAGACAAAAACAACAGCCAAAACTTGAACCAAAGATGAAAATCATGCAATTACGCGTTTACATATCATGTGGCCTCAACCTAGAGAAAGTTTGACACACTCATGTTGATACAATTACTCAAAAATATGAATTTCATTAATGTACTTTTTAAGAATGATTAAAAGTGAATGACAAACTTTGAACTGGGTGAAGTTCTTGCTTCTCTCTTCACCCCTCTCTGCTTTCCAAAAAACTTGTTGTGATAAATGATTTTAGAAGCTAAGAGTCCTATTTATACTTAATGAAAATTTGCAATTTTTGGCCGTGGGTGAAGTGCCTCCGTACACGCTGCCTATTGTGCAGCAGCTGCCCTCCGTGGCACGGGGGCTATGACACGAGGGCTACTAGAATGGCATGTCGCCCAGGCACAGGTCTTGGGCGAGGCGATCGCGGGTTGCTTGCGTGGCACGGCGCTGGATCGCGAACAACAGGGGTGTGACATGCTGTTGACACTAAGCTTGGTTGGCATGGCATGGCGCTATCGCACTAGCACACTGCACAATAGATCTCGCGCGCACGTAATGTGTGTGACGATGCCTAGCATGGCACATGCCTAGCGTGTGAGGCGGTGCTCTATGTCCTTCCAAACTCCCTTCTTTCTTGCGCATCATCAAATTAAGCCCCTCCTAAGCATAATTCACCTACAAAGCATAACAATATATTTTTAGTTCATGCATGAAATTATACAAAATCACATGAGAATATAATCAATTAAATTAACAAACATGACTGAATTTGATTATAAAAACAGCACTTGGGCCGTAAATATTCGCCAGATCACTACCCCCAAATTAAATTCTTGTTCGTCCCCTAACAACTCTGTACATCTCATGCACATGAAGGATTCACACATAACTAATTGAAGCAAGACGATTCAAGCTAAGGCTACATTTGATTGTTTTAGATAACAAGTTTATAATAGAGCATGCAATATATAACCTCTGAAATCACATATAACTAAGTTAATATGTCCTAGTCTCAATAATCGACTCTCAAACTCGGCAAACTCATGCAAATTAACACTTCTCTGACATGAATTTATCCTTCTAAAATGTATGCCCTCACAACAAGAATACCCATTTTCACTCGCAAGTTTCAAATTATAACATGTATGGGTGTATGAGTAATAAATAAGCTCACTCTCACAAAAATTCACATGCAACATGTAGTGACCCATAAGCTTGCCTTTAGTGTTTTACTCCGCTAATTTAGGAATGTTTTAAAGTAAGATCAAGTAGGACTTATTGGGTTGTAATGTAGGCTAAGGGGACGGGTAGGTACTATTTCTGGCTAGTAATAATGACTATCTTCCTAAGAGCTTTTAATACACTACACATTTCATTATGGAAAACCCTTCTCTTACTTCACCTTTATTCTTTTCAGTCTTAATTTCCTCTTTTGTTTCCCCATTTCTTTAAGCACACTTAGCTTATTGGTAAGGATTACTTAACAACTTTTTCATTCTTTTGTTCTCTTACTCACTACCAATACTCATGCATTTTCAAACAAATTGCAACTCTAATCTTTTCCTCAACTCCTACAACCATTATTTTTCCTTCTTTGTCACGATTCTCACTCCTTTACTCTTACATTTACACCTTTTATGAGTATTTGGGAAAATAATCTTTTTATTGAATAGAAAGAAAGGATTAAGCTCACATCGTGGCTAGAAAGAATAGGCTAAAGGAAACAATGGAATTTCCAACTTGGATCATATATTAAGGGTAAAATTAAAAAGCAAAGGATCAAACTAAGCTCATTCAAAGAAATGCCTCAATCATCTCCTACAATTAACATCCCTCACTTCATTTTGTATACTCACCGAGGGCAAGAGTTCTAGATACTACACATTAGCATGGAATATATAATTGTCCTCCCACTCACAGCGCATGCTCAACTTAAGACAGATTCAGTTGACTCTTACTCAGCTAATCACACGAATTTGCAATTAAGCTTTCAAGCATACAAAGTCATATTCAAGAGCCGGTGTCTCGAACAAAGTTATACAATTGCTGGCTGTGCTTCAATCCTACGCTTGCATCTCATAATGCGTGTATAGCACATAATAAGAATATCAAGCTATCAATCAGCTAAAGGTTCAAACTTCACACCTATCGACTAATATTTCCTCGACGGTCATCATCCTTCCATCATCGGAAAAAGTCCCACAACATGACTAAAACAGTTATGTCTGGAATACAGAAAAATTTTATTTCTCTCAGTTTAACGTGCCACCTTTTTGGAAAAGAACTGAAAATAAAAACCAGGTGAATGAATATCTTTCAACTAGAAACTTTTTTCAACAAAAATATTATATCCAACACCACATTCACCGAAATTACTTAGCACAAAATTTTGAAATTTTCCTCACCCCACTTAAAATATGCTATGTCCCAAAGCATCATTTACAATTAAAACAGGGCAGAAATAGATATATCCTGAGGCCTCTAGGCCTAGCTAGCAACATATTTTTCTCAATTTTTTAAACACGTAGTCACGACCCCATACTTGCAATTTTCATGCTCCTCAACTTCCTCTTATAAGAGACACTGGACTTTTCCTCAATCTATGCTTAATTGCAAAACCAAACAAAAAAAAGTGAAAATAAAGAAAACCACAAACAAAATGAAAAAGAAATTGTACCTATGATATTCTTGTGTTGCCTCCCAAACGAGCGCCTTATTTTTATATTAGCGATACGACGTAAACTACCCTTTCGAGGATATCCTCAAACATGTGTTCCCTTTCAGAACCATCTTCTCCTCTTTTGTTTTTAGAGGAACAACCTCCAATTTGTCCCTCTTTTCTTCCATCTGCTTCTTTAATTTCCACCTCCATCGGACTCGGCTGAAGTGTCAACATGTCTGCGGCGGTGGACCCATGGAATCTACCACCTACACTTAGAATTTGATAACACACTAATCTTACAAAGATCTCTGTAATGTGTGGGTTGATCTCCTGATAAACTCTGAAGAGCTCTTCTTCTTCATTGACCCTCATTTAAGGGTACTGCTCTTACATTTATTATAGCTCCTCGATTTCAAGAATGGCCATCCTAGGATGAAGGGTACATATCATCCACCTTAAAATCAAGACAATAAAGTCAGCAGGTATAATGAATTTACCTACTTTGATGAGAAGGTCCTCGATTATTCCCTCTGGTGCCCTTTGTGGACTTCTGCCCGTTGCCAGCATTACTCTTGTGGGCCTCGGCTTTCCCAATCCCAAGGTGTTAAATAGAGATAGGGCACTAAATTCCATGTTGCCCCTAAATAATTCACTGTTGCCCCTAAATCACACAAAGCCCTTATAATTTCAACTTCACCAATTTGTACGGGGAGGGTGAAACTCCCTGGTCCTTGAGCTTTTTTGGTATTTTACTCATCACCCTGTAGCTGCACTCCTCAATCAATGTCACTTTCTAGACATCCACCAACCTCACTTTGTTGGCCACCACATCTTTTAAGTACTTAGCATACTTTGGCATACCCTGCAATACATCAAGTAAAGGCAAATTGAAGTGAAGTTCTATGAGAATATCAAAGAACTTTTTAAAACATTCTTCCTCCTTGCTCTTCTTGATCCTTTGCAAGAATGGTGGTGGTGGTCTATGTGCTTGCTGCAATGATGGTTGTGCATTGTGTTTTGCAGCTCTCTGAATATCTCCTCTGTCAGTGGATGGACCCTTTCTAACTAGCTCCGGTTTCACCTCATTTCTCTTTTCTATCGGTGGTGCATCAACCAACTGCTTGCCACTCCTCAGACTGATGACATTGACCTGTCGGGAGTTTGTATCAGTATCACTAGGTAACCCTCCCTAAGGTCTGGTGTGCACGTAGCTTCCAGCTGACCCATCTACTTCTCTAGATTTTTGGTGGCCATCTACTAATTTTTCAAATCTAAAGGCATCCTTGCCCGATTCTCTTCTAATTGGGTCTGAGTGGACATGATTTTCTGCAACATCTCCTCAATGTTGTTGTTGCTTGACTGCCCATTGTTCTTCCTATTTTTTTGCTAATACTGCTGCTACTGAGGCTGCTGGTAGCTCTGACTCTGATTGCCACCCCAAGAAAAATTTGAGTGACTCTTCTAATTTTTTTTGTAGGTGTTGCCATAATTCTAATTATTTCTCTGAACATTTCCTACAAAGTTGACTGATTTAGGATTGGCCCCGCAAGACTATGCATTGTGCCTATTATTACCACAAATTTCACACCAGCTCGGGGCTTGCTAAATTGCACTGACCTGTCCCTGTGGCTGGTTCATACTCAGTTTGCTGAATTGAGTCATCATCTGGTGCTGTAGTGATGCTAGTTGTGCTGCAAAGGCATTGACACTGTCCACTTCTATCAGCCTTGCTGCTCTCTTCCCTTCCCCTCTTAATGATTTGCAATGCCACTGTATTTCCTTGAGCAATTCAGTTCAGCAGGGTGTATAGCTCATCATATGTCTTTTCCAATTCTTGCCCACCCGATGCAGAGTCTAATAAGATTTTTGTATGTGGGACTAGACTCTCTACAAAGGTGTGAGCTAACACCTCATTTGACTACTAGTGATGGGGGCAGTCTCTCAACAATGACTTAAACCTTTCCCAAGCCAAATACAAATTCTCCTCCGGACGCTGCTTGAAACTTAATATTTCACTTCTAAGCTTGGCAGTCTTGCCTGAGGGGAAGAATCTGATGAGGAACTTCCTTTCTAGGTTGTACCAAGAAGTAATGGAATTCAGTGGCTTAGCCTTCAACCACCTCTTTGCCTCTCCCAACAGTGAAAATGGGAAGAGGACGAGTCGGACATAATAAGTTGACACTCCGGTGGGCACAAAAGTGTCACTGATCTCCAAAAAGTTCTGTAAGTGCTGTTGTGGATCTTCATGTGTCATTTCAGTGAACTGACCACTAGAATGTAACAGCTGCACCATGTTCTGTTTCAGCTCAAAGTTTCCTCTAGGCTCCGATTTGCGGATACTGGAGGTCACATTCGTCACTAGTGGGATTGCCACTTCGCGAACTGGTCGGGCTACCATTGGTTCAGGCAACAACTCTTCTTGCCCCGCTGGTGGATACTAATGTTACTGTCCTTGTAACCTCTTCAACTTCTGTTCTAGAGCTTCTCTCCGGAGCAAATGTAATCGGCATTCAGGCTCCAACAAAGGTTTCACCAACTCTCTGTTCCTTGCCGGTTCGGCAAGGACAACCTGTTACCTGCAGTAGAACAGACTAAGACCAAGTTTTTCAACACTTAAGAAAAATAAAAATCACAAAAAACTAAAAATTCACTAAACGCTTCCAGTCCCCGGTAATGGCGTCAAAAACTTATTGCGCCCCAGCATACGCGCAAGTGTACGCGGTCGTACAAGTAATACAATGACTCTTGAAGAGCCAGATGTCAAGCCTACAGGGACTGGACTAATTAAGCAAATATTCAAGCTCAAGTGCTATATTAAATTTCACAAGTGTTGATTTAAAATATTTTAGATAATTGTAGTTAAATCTAGGGGTGATCACAAAATAGTCGAGAAACAATAACAAGAAGTATCTAGAGTTTAGGCCTTAGAATCATGCAATGCTACAATTCACAATGGTTCAAGTATTAAAAACTTCAGTTGTTGTCTCACATAGTATAATGAAGTGGTCATGGTCTTTCGAGCCTCTAAACACAACAAACTAGTCTAACACCTACATCGTTGAGGGGGATGTGACATCCTAATTCGTGAGCAATCTAACACTGTGGATGTGGTTTACGGGGTTTATGCCCTTGATTATGGACTTTCGTACCTCTAATCATTTAACCTAACTTAGTTTCACAACTACTTCTATGAGCGGTGATGTGACAATTCTTAGTTGGTGTCTAGCTATTTTTTAGTTTTATTAACCAAGCAAGACAAATTAGGTATAATTTCTATCCTAGCCGCAAATCTTATCGTAAAGACAAGAACTTTCTCCCTACATTCTTTCGTTCTAACCTAGGGTTACTCTTTAGAGCTTTTGACTAAGCTTAACAAGTTTTCTTTCATGGTGATCAAGATAAAAACAACAATAATTAAGAATGCAAGACAAAACAACAACCAAAACTTGAACCAAAGATGAAAATCATGCAATTACATTCATATCATGTGGCCTCAACCCTAGAGGAAGGATTTTAGCCACTCATGTTCGTACAATTACTCAAAAACATGATTACAGTAATGTACTTACAAGAATGATTAAAAGAGAATGACAAACTTTAAACCCTAGGTGAAGTTCTTCGCTTCTCCCTTCTCTCCTCTCTGCTTTCCCAAATTCTTGTCGTGATAAATGATTTTAGAAGCTAAGGGTCCAATTTATACTTAATGAAAATTTGCAATTTTTGGTCGTGGTTGAACTGCCTCCGTGCCATGCTGCGTATCGTGCAACATGTCCTCTGCGGCACGGGTCTGTCACGCAGGGATACTGGAATGGCATGTCATGACAGGTCTTGGGCGAGGGCAGTCGCGTGTTGCCTGCTGTGGAACGCTGCTGGACGCGGAGCAGCAGGGGCGTGACACGCCTGTTGGCGTGGAGCTTGTCCGGCGTGGCACGGCTCTATCACACTAGCACACTACCTGGCATACGTCTTGCACGCACACCATGTGCGTGACACGGCGCCTAGCTCAGGCAGTCTTCCTCTTGCCATCATCACTCTATGTCCTTCCAAACTCCCTTCTTTCTTGTGCATCATCAAATTAAGCCCCTCCTAAGCATAATTCACCTACAAAACATGGCTAATCATATTAGTTAGTTCATGCACGAAATAATACAAAATCACATGAGAATATAATCAATTAAATTAACAAACTTGACTAAGATTAAGTTATAAAATAGCACTTGGGCACGTCAATATGCCCAAGATCAGTTTTGCCGATCTTCTCCGGTGAAGCGCCGGTTTTCACCTGATTCCCTTCTTTTTTCTCCCTTTCTTGCTCTTTTCTCTAAATAAGATATCTACACACAAAAAGACAAAAAGAGGCATAAAATCCATCTAAATGACTTGAAAACTAGACTAAATATCATGCTTAAGAGCCTAATGAGTTGGTAAATTACCAACTCATCAAACCCCCAAACTTGAACCATTGCTTGTCCTCAAGTAATGCAGTTATTATCATGTAAAGAACATGACACTTCACACAAATGTATGCATTAATGACCACTTGACTTCATCATTCTAGAAAGATTTTTCTTCTTGCTCTTCATCTCTTTTATGCAACTCATCTTCCAATGCACTAAAGCTAATGTCATGTGTAGATACATTCGTCTCTCTCGTGTGTCAGACCCTTTTTGTTTTTGTCATTCTGTCCAAAAGGTCTTTATCCAACCCATATGTTTGATCCATAATAGACCCTCCGACTAAATTGTTGGCAACGGATTTGTTGATGGAGTCGAGAGCTCAGTAAAATTTTTGGAGAAGCACTCCATCAGGGAGGCCATGGTTTGGACAAAGAGAAACATTCTTTTTGAACCATAGCCATGCTTCATGCAATGGTTCTCCTGGCTCTTTCCTGAAGTTTATGGTGTCAGCCCTCAGCTGCAAGATTTTCGATGAAGGAAAGAAATGATCCAAAAAGGCTTCGGTTAATTCTTGCCGAGATGTAATACAACCAGGAGGCAGTTCCTCCAACCACATCGTCGCCTCTCCTGTTAGAGAAAATGGAAAGAGCCTTAGCCTGATAGACTCTTGACTTATGTTTGTGATGTTGAAAGGCTGGCATATCTCCAACAAATTCCTCAAGTTATGATTTGCATCCTCACATGGTTTTTTCCCAAATAGTCCTTTCATTTGCAGCAAATGTAGCATTACACTTGTGACGTGGAATACGGAATTCCCTACCGTAGGCGGTAGGCAAATGGCTCCTGCCACTTCGAGCATCACCGGGTTATCTTCATCATGCTCCATATAGCCCTCCACTGAGCTATCTCCTACTTTTGAATGATGACTCATATGACTTTATCCTAACAAGAACAAAAAACTTTATGTCAACACCTATGATGCAAAACTAATTCAACTTAACAATCAACACAAGAATACCAAGAGCTAGTCCCCAACAACGGCGCCATTTTTTATAACGTCCAAAATATACTCTTTGTACAAAGAGCATAAATAGTCATTGTATCAAAACAAATATCCCGACGGATGTGGGAGTCTAATCCCACAGGGACTAGTGAATGATATGCACGAATGTCATTTGAGAAATTGAATTTAGCTCGCACCACTTGAAAATAATATGGAAATAAGCATTTTGGGGGAGATTGAGATTTACAAAAGAATATAACTTCTAATTTGACTAACTAAGATAGCAAAACGACGAAGGTTGTCGACAATAATGTGAAAGACTAGAGGTGTGGTGTAGATGATATGCCAACTAAATAGGGTCATGCTAGGTCATCTCATAAGTTCAATTAGTTTAAATAACCTAGGGAAAGTGGGATTTTGATGTTTTTCAACCTCATAAATACCTCTTTCTAGAGTTCTTTCAAACCCCTAACTACCATTAAATCAACCCGATCAGATTTGGATTAATAGCTGCACTAATTTCTAGCTATTAGCTATTAATTAAGAGTGAGAATACAATTTTGGCTATTTCCAGCCCAATTTTACAATCTCTCATCCATATCCACCATTAAATTCTATCCCAATACTCAATTCTTCTTTTGCAAGCAAAGATCAAGTAAGAACAATTAGACCTACATCAACAACAGTGGATCTTCAATTATAGATTGAAGAGAATTTAACAGATTTACACTAATTAATCAATATTGAGATGACTCTAGCAATACCCTCTCTAATTAAGCATTCATCATCACACACCTCTAGTTAATGATTTAGCTACTCATAGTCAAGAAATTCAAAAGCACATTTATCAATAAACTCATTGAATTCAATAATAGGAGTAGAAAAATCAAATTCAAAAAAAAAGTCTTCAACAATCGTAGTGCCTTGCTATGGAGGAAGAAGAAGAAGAAAAAGATTTTTTTTTCAATCTCCACCAATAGAATTCTTACTTTCTTCTTCTACCAAGAGAATGTTCTAAAAGCTAAAGGTTAAGAACTAATGAGTACATAGTACTTCTCTCTAGAATATATCCAAAAGTAGGGTATCCACCTCTCTCTTTTTCTGTGCTGGACATTTTTACCCCTGATCAGTGTTTTAGCACTTGCAGGAGTATCGGCGGTTCATTAGTTACATTCCGCAAACCACCAGCTCTAATTAATTTTGCCTTAAGTGATCTCCAGTAGCCTTAGGCGATTCCTTCGGCGTTTCGCCGGTCTCCCCCTGTGCACCGCCGATTCTTTTCTCTTCGATCTAGGAATTTCAGGAGTCATTCAGCGAATGGACCGGCGAGTCGCCTATTGATGTTCGCGTTCGCCGGTTGCTATAATTTCCAGAGGCAGTGTTCATCAGCTTTTGGTCAGCATTTCGTCGGTCTTCTCCTGTGAAGCACAGGTTTTCACCTGATTCCCTTCTTTCTGCTCCCTTTCTTTCTCTTTTCTCCAAATCAGATATCTACACACAAAAAGGCAAAAGAAGGCATAAAATTCATCTAAATGACTTGAAAACTATACTAAAGCTCATGCTTAAGAGCCTAATGAGTTGGTAAATTACCAACTCATCGGGCATCACTCTACTCTTAACCTTCTTGGGTTCCCATCATCACCAATCAACCATTTATAGAGTAAGTAAGAATAAACACATTAAATATTGCAAAGTACCATACATTCGTACAAATAGTTAAAAACACTCACATCCCAAGTTTTAGATCCATCATACAACTTCACCATAATTTAGCATCAATTAATGATCGAAGACCATATAAGCATGATGTAAATTTCACATACATACAAGTCATTATCTAAAGTCTAACTCCTTATAAATTATAACCTACCTTAATCAAAGAACTGGAATATACAGCTACTCCGCGGGAGCTTTGCCTTTCTTCAACGCCTTCGAACAGTCAAAATCCAAAACAAGAAATTAAAGAACAATTCAATAGTCTACTTCTTCAATCAAGGGTTTTGAGAATTCAAATCTACCCGTTCTACCCATTATCATGGTCCACTTCGTTACCCACGGTTTAATTCTTCAAACTAATCCCACCATGATCATTCCAACGTAGTTCATGGAGTTTCTACTCCCTTAAATCCTTTTAAGGCAGTTTTTAAGGGTAAAGGTCCTAATTTCACCTAGTTTTAGGTCTCAACTATCACATGGATAAATATATAACCACATTCACCCTAGAAAATGTTAATTACTCACTTTTAGGTCTAGCAAGTCAACACCCAATCATTCCTCTTTAGTTAGCCCTAGTTTCACAATCCTAAGGTTCTTCACTGATAACTCACCATTAAAGCCTGCCTTTTGATTCTAGTGTGTTAGAAAATCAAATGGGGAGAAAATTAATACATAACCCTTACCTTGGGAAGAAGAACTAGTTTTCCTTATGAAAATTGCCCTTCTGCTTGCAAAGTTCATGCCTTAGAGTAATGGGGGTGAAAAACCTCAAATTTCTAACTTAAATCGTCACACTGCCTCCTATCGTCCACTGCAGAAGTTAGATTTTCGTTGTGGCGGTCAGGCCTCGCCATGGAGGATCCGATGGTTAACTCGCCCTTCCAACTGCGACAGACTCCGACTGTAATGACGGTCTCGTTGCAGCAGAACTCCCACTGCTACAATAGTTCCCATTAACCAGTAGCTCGAAATTTCCTGCATATTTCCCATCCCCCAAACACAAGTCTTACNCTCTCCACCGTGTACTTAGGAGAAAAATAAGTGGTTCTAGACATAATTCTCCTGTAATAACGGATGTGTCGTTACATCAATACCAATAAAAGCATCATTCATCCTCGAACGATTAAAAGAAAGAAAGAGAAAGGAAAATACCTGACTCAACAAACAATTGGGGATATTTTTCTCGCAAGTCTACCTCAGTCTCCCAAGTGGCTTCCTCCACTGGATGATTCTTCCAATAGACCTTTATAGTCGTGATCCCTTCGATCTCAACTTGCAGACATCCCAGTCTAATATAGCCATTGTCTCTTCTTCGTAAGAAAGATTCTCATCAAGAAACACGGAATCCCATCGAATTATGTAAGAACCATCCCCATGATATTTTTTTAACATGGAGACATGAAATACCAGATGTACTCCAAAAAACATGGCTACAAAACTAGTTTGTAAGCCACCTCTCCCATACGTTGAAGGATTTCAAATGACCCAATATACCTCGGGCTAAGCTTGTCCTGCTTTCCAAACCGCATCACCCCCTTCATGGGGGAAACCTTGAGCAAGACTTGCTCATCCACCATGAACTCCATATCTCTCACCTTTCGATCTGTGTAATATTTTTGCCTGCTTTGAGCTACCAAGAGCCTCTTTTGAATTATCCTAACTTTCTCCAAGGATTCCTTTAACAAATCAGTGCCCCATGGACTCACCTCGAACGCATCAAACCAGCGGATAAGGGATCTATTTTCTTCCATATAAGGCCTCAAATGGTGCCATGTCAATGCTTAAGTAATAGTCGTTATTGTATGCAAATTCTTTCAAGGGTAATAACTTATCCCAATGGCCCCCAAAATCTATCACACATGCTTAGAGAATATCTCCAACACTTGGATCGTCCTCTCTGACTTTCCATTCATCTACGGGTAAAATGTTGTACTCAAGTCCAGTCTGGTGCCCAATTCAGCCTTCAAGGTTCTCCAAAAATTGAAAATAAACTGCGTACTTCTGTCTGAGATAATTGATACTGGCACCCCGTGCAACCGAACCACCTCCTCACATACAGTTTGGCCAACCTCTCTGCATTATAAGTCACCTGAAGCGACAAGATGTGGGCATACTTACTCAGTCTGTCAATAATGACCTAAATTGAGTCAAAATTCTCCAAGGTCTTCAAAAGGCCAACTACAAAATCCGTAGCTATCCGCTCTCACTTCTATTCTGGGATGGGCATTCTTTGGAGTACTCCCCCAGACTTCTGATGTCCATACTTCACTTGTTGGCATTTTAGGCATTGGGCAACATGCTCGATGATGTTTCTCTTCATCCCGCTTCACTAATAGTGTTGCTTTAGGTCATGATATATCTTGGTAACTGCGGGGTGTATGGAGTACCTTGAGTTGTGAGCTTCTGATAAAATGATTATGATGATATCTCCAACTCGGGGAACACATACATGCCCATATCCTCAACACCCCATCATCATCTAACACCACCTCCTTGGCCTCCCCTCACAAGACCTAGTCAAAAATCTTACTAAGCTTTGCATCTTCAAACTGTCGGGATTTGTTTTCATCTAGCAGCAATAATCTAGCCTCCACGCTAGCCAATACTCCACCCAACTCCGATAGTGTAAGTCTCACAAGACTGTTGGCCAATGTCTGAACTTCTCTGGCCATTGGACGTCGGGTAGCTTCCAAGCAAGCTAAACTACCCATACTTTCAACTTTTCTACTCAACACATCTGCCACCATATTAGCCTTCCTCGGATGATACAGGATCGTGACATCGTAGTCCTTCAGCAGTTCCATCCACCTTTGATGTCTCAGGCTGAGATCCTTCTAGGATAACATATACGGTAGGTTGCGATGGTCCGTGAACATCTCACAATGGGCTCCATACATATAATGCCTCCAAATTTTCAAAGAAAATACCACCGCTGCTAATTCCAATTCACGCGTGGGGTAGTTCTTCTCATGAACTTTTAGTTATCTGAAGCATACGCAATGACCTATCTTTCCTGCATTTATACAGCACCCAAACCAGACCGTGAGGTATCATAATAAACTACAAAAAGTCTTTATCTTTCACCGATAGTGCCAAGATAGAATTTGTGGTCAACAAGGTCTTGAGCTTTTGAAAACTCACTCCACACTCCTCTGACCACTGAAATGGCACATCTTTCTGGGTCAGCCTTGTCAACCGAGAGGCAATGATCGCAAAACCTTTCACAAACCAGTGGTAATAAGTGGCTAGCCCCACAAAACTTTGAACTTCCATCACCGTAGTGGGCCTAGCCCAATTTCGAAATGCTTCCACCTTCTGTGGATCTATCATGATAGCTTATTGGAGACTATGTTCCCCAAAAAGAACACTGATTCCAAAATTCACATTTAGTAAACGTTTCATATAGCTATTTCTCTATTAGTAGCCCAATACAATCCTCGGGTGATTCTCGTGTTCTTGCTTAGTCTTGGAATACACCAAAATATTGTCAATGAAAATGATTACAACAAAGTCCAAATAGGGTTTGAAGATATTGTTCATCAGGATCATGAAAGCCACTGAAGCATTAGCGAGTCTAAATGACATGACTAAGAACTCATAATGCCCATACCTAGTTTGAAAGGTTGTCTTCGGAACATCCTCAACAAGGATTTTAAGATGTGGTAACCCAACCTCAAATCAATCTTCGAGAATACCGATGCACCCTGAAGCTGATCAAACATGTCATCTATTTGGAGAAGGAGATACTTATTTCAAATGGTAACCTTATTCAGTTGACGATAGTCATACACATTCGTATGTTAGCCCTTCTTATTCACAAATAACACATGGTCACCCCATGGAGAGACACTTGGACGAATAAACCCCTTACTAAGAAACTCCTGCAACTGGTCCTTAAGTTCCCTAAACTCAGCTGCTTCCATTCTATATGGCGATAGAGAAATAGGTCGGGTTCCTGGCTCTAAGTCTATGTAGAAATCAATGTCGCGGTCAAGTGGCATACCAGACAAATTCGTGGGAAACACCTCTAGGAACTCAATAACTACCAGAACAGACTTGATAGAGGGACCCTCCATAGTGGAATCTTGAATGTGGGATAGGTAAGCCAAGCACTATCGCCCTATTAGTTTTTGGTCATGAATATATGAGATAAGCTTCTTAGGAGCAGGGCTACAATTCCCCTTCCACTCCAATACAGACATCCCTAGAATCTCTGTGGTGACTGTCTTAGCATGACAATCGAAAATGGCATGATAGGGAGACCACAAGCTCATCCCCAGAATAATGTAAAAGTCTACCATGTCTAAGATCACCAAATCTATTCAAGTATCATAACCCATAAACCCCACTGAACAGGCACGATAAACTCTATCCACATCTACAGAATCCCCATCAGGAGTAGAAATATGAATCAGGGCATTAAGAATATCACAAATAAGATTCAACCCCACAGCAAAGTAAGTAGACACATCGAAAAAAGTAGAGCCTGGATCAAATGAAGTAGTACCCATTCTGTCACATAAGAGAATAGTACCTGTGATGAACTCATAGGAATCCTCTGCCTCAGTGCCATAGAAAGTGGGAGGCTTTATCTTTGTGAACATTCAAAATAAATCATACTCCTCTCCAGTCATCACCGATCTCATAAACATGACTGCCTCAGAAATGTCATCCATGCAGAGAGCTACAGTTGTTGCATGTTGTACCATCGAGTGTTGCCCTGCTGGAGTCGTTGGTACCACTCTATTTTTCACTAGGCTGCTTAGAATATTCAGCACCTGAGCCAAGACCTCGAAGGAATCCAGAGCGGCTGCAGTGCCTCCTGGTTCCAGTACCTCTATCTCTGTCGCCACCCTGTCCTAAAATTCTGGGGGTACCGGGGATTCAAACCTCTACCGGATGGGATCGGCAGTCTGGGCCCTGCCTCCAGCAGTAGCAGGCCTCCACCCATGACCTCAGCCTCATCCTCTACTACGAGTTGTGGCTGCCACCACTGGCTCCGGTGCCTCGCTTCGGACTCCTCTTCCACGTGTCCTCACCATCTGAGAGAGAAAGAAAGAAGTTGTTAGATACTAATTTGGATCACTAGATACCAAATAGAATCAAGTAATAGCATGAAAGAGAGGGAAATAAGAGAGTTTTCCTAAAGTCTTGTATCCTCCCAAAGATAAGAAACTGACGTCTCTACATCGATCCACGAGACTCTACTAGACTCGTTCTCGTATGATGAGATCAACAAACCTAAGAATCTGATACTATCTTTGTCACAATTCAAGTGGTTGTGATTGACACCCACACTAATTCCTTTGGTGAGAGAACCAATTTCTCCCAACTAGTTCATCCAATTCCAACATTCATACTATTAAATAAGCACTCATAAAGTAAAATAGCGGAAGTCTTATAAAAATAAAAGGAAGTACTTGCAACATCTATGTTTTACATCCTAGAAACTGAAAGTCATTGTATTGAGGACATCTACTTAATCATAGCCTATGAGGAACAAAACAAAATAAAAAAATTCATGTCTAGATTAAAGACATCTTCTTCAAGAGGATTTGCAGCAGCTAGAAAAAGTAAATCATCTCACCTTCGAATTTCTCGCAGCTGCTTCTACAAATAAGGTTGAGTGGAAATTTTTGAGTCGCATTCTGCACTCAAAAAATAAGTGAAGGAGAAGCTGTTATACCCAAGGAACCAAAGGATTAGACCCGGGAGTCAAACGGAGAAAAATCTGGAAAATATTGCAGCAGTGTAGGACGAGTGGTTAGATGACTCGTGAGGAGACCGCACGAGTCGTCAAGTGGCTCTTGGGAAGATTGGACTGGGCTGAGGAGCTGAGGTCCCCACGGACGTGGGAATGAATCGTGGTCAGCTACCACAAGTCGTCAGGTCCACCGTGGGGTAAGGTTGAGGATTTAATTAAGGATGAGGAAGTGTACTTTATAGATGCTGGTAACGAGTCCTTGCCTCGGGGGATGAGTCATCATGTCCTCTGTTAAGAGCCCAGGCAAAAAATTCCAGTGGACTTGACGAAACGACCCAACGACTCGTTGTCCCTGGTAACGAGTCATCAGGTCGCCCGTTAGGGTCACCTGGCAGTTATTTCCTGCGAATTAGTAAGGGCCTTCTCGTAATTTCCTACACTCCTAAGACCAAAACTACGTCATTTTGAGGTCAGGACAGGGTCTTTTAAGGGGAAATCATTCATGATAAACCTCATTTGATGCATGTAATAGTAGAGAGGTAAGAGGAAAGGGGTTCAAGTGTACTTCTTCAAGTTCTTCAAGTTCTTCAAGTTTCCTTCTAGGGCTTTTCAAGGGAGTTAAGAATCAAGCAATTCCAGGTATGTGGGGTCTTGAATGGGTGGTTTAGCCCCTACCCATGCCCAATTTCTCCCTAATTCTATGTTTTAAGTTACCAAGACTTGATGGGTCATAACCCAAATGCATGTTTCCTCAAAAATTGGTATGAGCTTGTTGTAGCATGTCTAAACATAAGGGTTTTGAAGTATTGGGCAATTTTCACTTGTTTCATTCAATATTTGATGATTTAATCTCTCAAAGCATATGTGCCCAAATCATGAGGATTTTTTTAGTGAAATTCATGGTTATGGTGATTTCTCAAGCATGATATGAACTTTTGAATTTTTAAGCATGTTTTCAATTACTCGTGTTATTATGGTCATGTTTCCTATCCATATTATTGAGTTGGGGGAGTCTAAGNGTGATTTCTCAAGCATGATATGAACTTTTGAATTTTTAAGCATGTTTTCAATTACTCGTGTTATTATGGTCATGTTTCCTATAATTTTAAGCATTTTAAGTATGATTGAAAATTTTGGGAAATTCCCATATGTCGCTTATGATTCATGAACTATGATTTTGGCTGATCCAAGGGCCCAATTCCATGGCTAGTATCACGAACTCTCAAGCATGTTATGATTATCACGATTTAACTAACCATGCATGTCATGTATGAATTTTCTATGAGCACGTTGCATGTTTTGGGAGTAGTACTTAACACTGAGTAAGTTCGGGGCCTAGGTTACGCCCCGAATCTCAGAACTACATGTCACCGTAGGTTATGTTTGGGACCGCCTCAGTGTCTGTCCGATATGCCCTACGGGGCCTTCATGAGTGATATCATGCCTTTCATGGTTCATACCCTTGGCAAGGTATGAATGGCCTCCCGACTAAGCTTACAGGTCGGGCTCCATGAGTGCTCATATGGGGTATGTCGGTTATAGAAATCTCCTACTGTACCTCATTATTGTAATGCATGTATGATTATGTTTTTTTGGCTCAAGTTACGTTTTATGAATTTTTTTCTCTCATGTTATGATTATGACAGGTTTACGAATATTTTGGAAATCTTGAGCCTTACGATATACTTATGATTTAAGCTTTTATGATCATGATATCCCCACACCTATAACTTTTATATTTAAGTATTGTCTTGCATACCTCATATACTCAGTACCTTCCAAGTACTGACCCACATAATTTCAGGATCTGGTTCGCAGGTTCAGCATCGTTCCTAGCTTGCTCTCAGTTCTGCTCTCGGCTTTCGGTGGTGAGTCCTCATGATTCGAGGACTTCATATTCGAACCTTGTTTATCTTTTGTTTTCAGAATGTTAGGGTTAGTTGGGATTTTGTCCTTTTAACCCGTCTATTATGATTAGAGGCTTTCAGACGTAATTGTAGTATTCCGCTATTTACGCTTGGATTATGAATTTTTGTATCTTATATTTCATGTCACATTTCATCTAAAGGTCACCTAAGTTATGGGGGTGGAAAATGAGGAGTGTTGATTTGGCCTCTTATCAGCTAAAGGAGGTCGCTTACATTTGGTATAAGAAATAGAAGGACAGCAGGGAAGCGGAAGCAAGCCCTATCAGTTGGGAAGAGTTCCATATGGCCTTTCTCGACAGGTTCTTCCCTTAGGAGATGAGGGAATTGAAAGTAGCAGAGTTTGTTAATCTCAAAAAGGGAAAGATGACGGTGCTAGAATATTCACTTGAGTTCACTCGCCTGTCAAAGTATGCCCCGGAGTTAGTGACGGACCAGAGGATGTGGGTGAGCAGATTCGTGTAGGGGGTAGCTGAGTATCTGGACAAGGACTACAGAACAGCCATGCTTCATCAGGATATGCATTACCCATGGATAGTCCTTTATGCTTAGCAGATGGAGGCAGCTCATATGAGGCAGAGAGAGGCCAAGAGGGCCAGAATTGATAGCCACAGGTCCCAGCCAAGGCAGGAGGTGGGCCTCACCAGCAGCCCCAGCACCGGTCTATTACATCAGCACCATCTTCAGCCAGTACCCCATCCAGGCCTCAAGACAATCAGAGGAGCAGGGCCTCAGGTTCGAAGGGTCAGAATAGCATGCGCACAGAGTGCACTTTCCCATCTTGTGCTAGTTGTGGCAAGAATCACCCAGGTAAATGTTTGGTGGCCTCAGATGCTTGTTTCGGGTGTGGTAAACTCGAACACAAACTCAGGGATTGCCCCGCAACTAGGTTAGGGAGTGGTGGAGCCCGCACTTCAGCAGCTAGTTCAGCTGTTCTAGTGGCACGTCAGGCTCAGCAGGGTGCTTCAATTGGTTTAGCTGGCGGCCAGTGCCAAAACTGGTTTTATGCACTTGGCTCTCAACAGGAGCAGGAGAATTCTCTCGATGTGGTTACGGGTATGTTGCGATACTTTCATATTGATGCTTATGCTTTGTTAAATCTGAGATCACACTTTCTTTCATGACACCTTACATTGCTAGTCACTTTGGAGTCAGTCCTGAAATTTTGCCAGAACCATTTTCTGTATCTACTCCAGTTGGTGATTCAGTCGTAGCAAGGCGGGTATATAGAGGTTGCCCCATTACAATAATGTATAAGGTTACCTCCGCAGACTTAGTAAAATTGGCTATGACTGATTTTGGCATTATTTTGGGCATGGATTGGTTATTTTCATGTTATGCTTCTATTAACTGTAGAACCCGAGCGGTGGAGTTTCGGTTTCCAAGTGAACCAGTTTTAGAATGGAAGGGTGGTTTGGCGGTACCTGTAGGCTTCTTTATCTCCTATCTCAAGGCTCAGAAAATTATTGATAAGGGTTGTATTTACCATTTGGTTAGGGTTAAGGATGCCACGTCCGAGACCCTGATCATTCAGTCAGTCCCCGTGGTATGTGAGTATCCCAAAGTATTCCCATATGACCTACCAGGTGCTCCTCCTGAGAGGGAGATTGATTTTGAGATTGATCTTTTACTCGACACGCAGCCCATATTGATTCCTCCTTACCGAATTGCCCCAGCCGCTAAAAGATTTAAAGGAGCAGTTGAAGGATTTGCTAGATAAGAATTTCATTAGACCAAGTAAGTCTCCATGGGGTGCCCCAGTGTTGTTCGTCCGGAAGAAAGATGGTTCTCTTCGGATGTGTATTGACTATAGGCAGTTAAACAAGGTCACCGTCAAGAATAGATACCCTTTACCCAGGATTGACGACCTATTTGATCAGTTCCAGGGTGCCAAATATTTCTCCAAGATCGACCTTAGGTCTGGGTATCACCAGCTCAGGGTTCGGGAGAGCAACATCCCGAAGCTGCTTTTAGGACCCGGTATGACCATTATGAATTCATTGTTATGTCTTTTGGACTAACCAATGCTCCTGTAGCTTTTATGGATCTGATGAACAGGGTATTCAAGGCATATCTGGACATGGTTGTGATAGTGTTCATTGACGACATATTGATATACTCCAGGAGCAAGGAGGAGCATGCCGCACACATGAGGGTATCACTTCAAACCCTCAAGGATAACCATCTATACACCAAGTTCATCAAATGTGAGTTCTGGATGAATTCAGTTGCATCCTCAGGACATGTAGTGTCAAGCGAAGGTATAAGGGTGGACTCCCAAAAAATAGAGGTAGTGAAGAATTGGCCTAGACCGGTAAACCCTTCAGAAATCAAGAGCTTTTTGGGCTTAGCGGGTTACTATCGGAGGTTTGTAGAAGGTTTCTCATCCATTGCAGCCCCATTGACTAGATTAACTCAGAAAAAGGTGAAGTTCCAATGGCTGTAGGTTCCTGAGAAGATCTTCCAGGAATTGAAGGCCCGACTCACTTCAGCACCGGTGTTGACTCTACCAGAGGGCACCGATGGATTTGTTGTATACTGTGATGCTTCGAAAGTCAGACCGGGATGTGTATTGATGCAGCACAGGAAAGTCATAGCATATGCTTCCAGACTGCTGAAAATTCACGAGAAGAATTACCCGACCTGTGATCTTGAATTGGCCGCGGTGGTGTTTGCTTTAAAGATATGGTGAAACTACTTGTATGGGATTCATGTATATGTATTCACTGATCACAAGAGCTTACAACATGTTTTCACGCAGAAGGATCTCAATCTCCGCAACAGAGTTGGTTGGAGCTACTTAAGGACTACGACATGAGTGTCCTTTACCACCCGGGTAAGGCCAACGTTGTAGCGGATGCCCTTAGTAGACTCTCTATGGAGAGTGTGTTGCATGTGAGCAAAGACAATAAGGAGCTGGTGAAGGAGGTACATCGACTTACACAGTTGGGAGTTAGATTAGTTAGCTCAACCAATGGTGGTGTAGTTTTTAAAAATGGATCAGACTCGTCCTTGGTAATGGAGGTGAAGGCTAAACAAGATAAAGATCCAACATTGGTAAAGTTGAAAGAAGTTGTTCACAATCAGAAGGTAGAGGTCTTCTCCAAAGGGGTAGATGGTGTGCTTCGGTACCAGGGTCGCTTATGTGTTCCGAGCGTGGATGATCTGAGGAGCCAGATATTGCATGAGGCTCATGGATCCAAGTATTCTATCCATCCAGGTGCTACCAAGATGTATCATGCCTTGCGGGAAATCTACTAGTGGAATGGCATGAAGAGGGATATTGCAGAATTTGTAGCCAAGTGTCCGAATTCCCAACAAGTGAAAGTTGAGCATCAGAGACTAGGAGGTGTACTTCAGGACATCAGTATTCCTACTTGGAAGTGGGAAGAAATCAACATGGACTTCATAACAGGTTTACCCCGCACTCGTAGACAGTATAACTCCATTTGGGTTGTGGTGGACAGGTTAACCAAGGCTGCTCTTTTCTACCAATCAAAACCACCAATTCAGCGGAAGATTATGAAAAATTATATATCCGAGAGTTGGTTACATTGCATGTAGTGCCCTTTTCCATCATATCGGATAGAGGTACTCAGCTCACCTCTCAGTTCTGGAGATCTTTTCAAAAGGGACTTGGCACCCAGGTCAAGCTTAGCACGGCATTTCATCCGCAAACAGATGGTCAGGTGGAGCGGACTATCCAAACTCTTGAGGCCATATTGAGAGCTTGTGTTATTGACTTCAAGGGTAGTTGGGATGAGCATTTGCCTCTTATTGAGTTTGCATACAATAACAGCTATCACTCTAGCATCCAAATGGCACCGTTCGAGGCTCTTTACGGGCGAAGGTGTAGATCGCCCATTGGGTGGTTTGAAGTCGGTAAGGCTTCGTTATTGGGTCCAGATTCAGTCCATGAGGCTATGGAGACAGTTCAGTTAATAAGAGAAAGGCTAAAAACGGCTCAAAGTCGCCAAAAATCTTATGCCGATGTAAGGAGATAGGAGATCAAGTTTGAGATCGACGATTAGGTTTTTCTAAAGGTATCTCCCATGAAGGGATGAGATTTGGAAAGAAAGGGAAACTCAGCCCCCGCTATATTAGCCCATACCGAATTGTGAGACAAGTGGGTAAGGTAGCTTATGAGTTAGAGTTACCTTCAGAGTTGGCTTCAGTTCATCCCGTATTTCATGTATCGCTCTTGAAAATGTGCTTGGGAGATCCAGCCTTAGTGGTTCCGGTGGAAAGTGTTGATGTAAAGGATAGCCTCAGTTATGAGGAAATTCCCATTGCAATCTTGGATCGTCAGGTTCGGAGGCTGAGGAACAAGGAAGTAGCTTCAGTAAAGGTGTTACGGAGAAATCAGCATGTCGAGGGAGTTACATGGGAAGTCGAAGCGGATATGATGGCTAAATACCCTCATTTGTTCCCTACCGGCTTAGTTTCAGTTTGAGGTATCAGTTTTTGCCCTAAACCTCTATTCAGTTTTTCATGTTCCGTTCATGCGTGCAAGTTTGTTTTATGATATGATATATGTATGTGATGTCTGAATTCAGTCCAGCTATGTAATTCTTTTTGGAGGCAGTCGTTCCATTAGTTTTCGGCATAAATGATCAGTATTTGCATATGGTGATTGTTTGATTCTGAGTTTTCTGCATGTTTCTAAAATTCGAGGACAAATGTTTCCAAGGGGGATATATTGTTATACCCCGGGAACCCAAGGATCAGACCGGGGAGTCAAACGAAGAAAAATCTGGAAAATATTGCAGCAGTGCAGGACGAGTTGTTAGACGACTTGTGAGGAGACCCCATGAGTTGTCAGGTTCCTCGTGGGAAGGTTGGACTGGGATGAGGAGCTTAGGTCCCCATGGACGTGGGAACAACTCGTGGTCAACTACCACGAGTCGTCAGGTCCACCGTGGGGTAAGGTTGAGGATTTAATTAAGGATGAGGCAGTGTACTTAACGGAAGCTGGTAATGAGTCGTTGCCTCAGGGGACGAGTCGTCATGTCCTCCGTTAAGAGCCCAGGTGAAAAATTCCAGTGGACTTGACAAAACGACCCAACGACTCATTGTCCCTGGTAACGAGTCGTCAGGTCGCCCATTAGAGTCACCTGGCAGTTATTTCCTGCGAATTACTAAGGGCCTTCTCGTAATTTCCTACACTTCTAAGACCTAAACTACGTCATTTTGAGGTTGGGACAGGGTCTTTTAAGGGGAAATCATTCATGATAAACCTCAGTTAATGCATGTAAGAGTAGAGAGGTAAGAGGAAAGGGATTCAAGTGTTCTTCTTCAAGTTTCCATCTAGGGCTTTTCAAGGGAGTTAAGAATCAAGTAATTCCAGGTATGTGGGGTCTTGAATGAGTGGTTTAGTCCCTATACATGCCCAATTTCTCCCTCATTCTATGTTTTAAGTTACCAAGACTTGATGGGTCATAACCCAAATGCATGTTTCCTCAAAAATTGGTATGAGCTTGTTGTAGCATGTCTAAACTTACGGGTTTCGAAGTATTGGATTTTTTTCACTTGTTTCATTCAATATTTGATGATTTAATCTCTCAAAGCATATGTGCCCAAATCATGAGGATTTTTTTTAGTGATTCATGGTTATGGTGATTTCTCAAGCATGATATGAACTTTTGAATTTTTAAGCATGTTTTCAATTACTCATGTTATTATAGTCATGTTTAACGATTCAACTAGCCATGCATGTCAAGTATGAATTTTCTATGAGCACGTTGCATGTTTTGGGAGTAGTACTTAACACCGAGTAGGTTCGAGGCCTAGGTTACGCCCCGAACCTTAGAACTACGTGCCACCGTAGGTTATGTTTGACCACCTAAGTGTCTGTCCCCTATTCCCTACGGGGCCTTCATGAGTGATATCACGCCTTTCATAGTTCATACCCTTGGCAATGTATGAACGGCCTCCCGACTAGGCTTACAAGTCGGGCTCCATGAGTGCTCATATGGGGTATGTCGGTTATAGAAATCTCCCACTGTTCTTCATTATTGTAATGCATGTATGATTATGTTTTTTTGGCTCAAGTTAGATTTTATGAATTGTTTTCTCTCATGTTATGACTATGACAGGTTTATGAATATTTTGAAAATCTTGAGCCTTACGATATACTTATGATTTCAGCTTTTATGATCATGTTGTCCGCACGCCTATAACTTTTATTCTTAAGTATTGTCTTGCATACCTCATATACTCAGTACCTTTCAAGTACTGACCCACATAATTTTAGGATCTGGTTCGTAGGTTCAGCATTGTTCCTAGCTTGCTCTCAGTTCTCCTCTCGGCTTTCAGTGGTGAGTCCTCATGATTCGAGGACTTCATGTTCGAACCTTGTTTATCTTTTGTTTTCAGAATGTTGGGGTTAGTTGGGGTTTTGTCCCTTCAACCCGTCTATTATGATTAGAGGCTTTCATACTTAATTGTAGTATTCTGCTATTTACGCTTGGATTATGAATTTCCATATCTTATATTTCATGTCACGTTTCATTTAATTCATGATTTTTAAGTTAAGCCTTCCACCTTATGTGCATGAATTAGATATATGCTCACGCCATGAGTTGACTTGGAGTGTTTCGGGGCTCTTTGTCCTGTGTCTATGATTCGGGTGTAGTCTCGGGTCATGACAGAAACATCAGTACGACAAAATGTGTTGGTACACATCATCAGTCGACCTTATATAATAATGTGTATACATTTAAAATAACAACATACATAAACTAAAGCAGATAATCAATAGATAACACGGATTCTAAAATCATCCAGAGTAAGGTTTAAAATGGGCCTGCTCACTGGATTAGGCCTCATTGTAGCGGTGGTAAGACCGCAGCAGTGGTCTCTTCACAGTGGTAAGGTTACCGCTGTAGCAATACTGCATAAGCAGTAACTCGACGAAGTTGTTAACCTTAGCTTTCTCACTTAATATTTTCCCACAGTTAGTTCATCAACTCCAAATAGGTTTATTCATGTCTAAACTCAACGGTCAACTCATCAATGTATCACATGAGTTATACAACTGAAATCCTCAATAATCAATTCATCAACTCTTCACACATTCACACATAACTTTGCAAGTATAAGATAATTCATAAACAATTATAACAACTATAAAACCACATATAACTACAATTCAAGCATCTCAATTTCACATAGTTCTTATATCTTCAGACCAATTCTCACTTTTCAGTTTCGATATCATACCATCGGTGATATGTCGAGCACATGCCTCCGTCACACCACCATACACACTCACACAGAATATTACTGTACACACATTTCAGAGGGTCTTATTTCTGTCGTTCCAGTCATGGCCTGCAAGGGACTCTAGAAATTCATGTAATGTACCGGTGTGGTACCCGCTCCCACTCATCTGCTCGTTCAGATACTCCCCTCGGACACAAGACAATAATGCCATAATCGCTCATCCAAATGCTCCCCTCGTACATGAGACAATAATGTCATAATCACTCACTCAAATGCTCACCTCGGGCACGAGCGTCTCACTCAAGATAAACATGTTATTCACTTGTATCTTTTTGTATCATATATTTCCAATCGGTCCATTTACATGACCATTCAGGGCATCACTCTACCCTAACCTTCTAGGGTTCGCATCATCATCACCAATCAACCATTGATAGATTAAGTAAGAAGAAACACATTAAACATTGCAAAGTACCATATATTCGTACAAACAGTTGCAAAATAATCACATCGGGGGTTTTAAGCCATCATTCAACAATTTCACCATAATTTAGCATCAATTAATGTATGAACACCAACTAAGTATGTTGTACATTCCACATACATACTAACAAGTCATTATATAAAGTTTAACTCCTTATAAACCATAACCTACCTCGACCGAAGAACTGGAATATATAGCTACTCTGCGAGAGCTTTGCCTTTCCTCAACGCCTTCGAACATTTAAAGTCTAGAACAAGAAATTAAAGAATTATTCAATAGTCTACTTCTTCAATCAAGGGCTTTGAGAAATCAAACACACCCCGGTCTAACCGTTATCACGGTCCACTTCGTTACCCATGATTTAATTCTTCAAACTAATCCCAACATGATCATTCCAACCAAGTTCAGGGAGTTTCTACTCCGTCAAACCCTTTTAAGGTAGTTTTTAGGGGTAAAATTCACAATTTCACCTAGTCCTAGGTCTCAACTATCACATGAATAAAGTTCTACAATCATATTTTCCCTAGGAAGTGTTAATTACTCATTTTTAAGACTAGAAAGTCAACACCCAATCTCCCTCTTCAGTTAGCCCTAGTTTCACAATCCTAGGGTACTTGGCTAATAACTCACCTTTAAAGCCTACCTTTTGATTCTAGGGTGTTAGGGAATCGAATGGGAATAAAATTAATGCATAAACCTTACCTTGGGAAGAAAAACTAGTTTGCCTTCTGAAAATCATCCTTTTGCTCAGAGTTCGTTCCTTAGAGTAATGGGGTGAAAACCCCAAAATTCTAACTTAAACCGTCACATTGCCTCCCATCATCCGTTACAGTGGTCAGATTTCCACTGCAGCAGACCCACAGTGGTGGTCAGGCCTCGTCGTGAAGGATCTTATGATTAACTCTCCCTTTCCGCTACGACAGACCCCCAACCATCATGATGGTCTCGCTGGAGTGGGGCTCTCACCGATGCAGCGGTCCCCATTAACAGTAGATCAGAATTTCCTACATATTTCCCAATCCTCAAACATATGTCTTATATCCAATTCCCTCAATATTTTTCACCGTGAACTTAGGGAAAAAATAAGTGGTTCTAGACTTAATCCTCCCATAAAGACAGACGAGTCATTACATAAATGAGCTATGAGCTCTCACAAAATTACCTTCCTTTTTTGAATTATCTAAAAATTTCAATCTATTAAAATCATACTCTGCGTTATATATGAGTCTATCGACACCCATATTGCTATATAAAAGTTTAGTTCAAAAAATTGAGTCAAAAAGTCAACGTCAAGCCCTCAATGTCAAAACTGAAATTGATTTTCAAAATTGATTTACCCATGATGTAGATTGCTTATGTGTGAAAACTCAACCAAAACTGAGCAATAATCAAACCTTAAATAGAGAAAATATCATTCTAGAAGTTTATGGAAAACCCCCTATTTCTCATACCAAGTTGTGGATTAAATCTTAGCATAAGTGAGGGATTAGAGGGGAATACAAAAATTAAGTTTAGAATCTTACCTCCGCAAAGTAATCTCAAAGTGTCTTTTAAAATCTCCCTAAATCAAGATTTCTAGCTTAAAAATGAAGTTGGAAAGTGATTATACCATTTTGAAAATATTAAGTAAAGTTGTCGGGGACTTTGCATTGGCGAACAGGTCATAGCAAATTTGAACAATCCAGATACGTCACGATTTCGCAATTGTGAACCTGACAGACCCCTCTCAAATATCAGAATTGTGAACAAATCTAGCAATTGCAAACTAGCACTCAACATTTCAATTGACGCAATTGCTAACTAAAACCTCGATGATGCAAAATTTTCAGAAAAACTTAGACTTTGCAATTGTGAAGTCGCAATAGCGAGTTGTACCAGATTTCAGCTAACAACAACTTCAAACTCAATTAAAACTCCGAATGAACTCTCAAAATTTGTTTGGAACCCTACAGACATAAACCAATAGTGAAAATCGATCATAAAATACGTTTCAAATCTGTTGAAATCATCAAATCACCGATCCGAGGTCATCTTGATCAAATATTGATCGTGAACAAACTAAACTTTTTAAATGCTAAAATTCCAACTAATGACCCAAATCATGACCGAGTGCTTCAAAAATCGTGCAAACCACCTAAATAAGTCATAAATCACCCTTCATACCTAATGGAGCTGTCAAAACTCAAATCTGACCTCGTTAACCTAAAATGCTCACTTTGGCCAAACTTCCTAAAAGCTTTACTTTTAAAACTAAAAATCTTCTCCAAAACTCATCTGTCACCTCGAGAATCATACTTGTCATGCCTCAAACTCAGGGAGGCACGACTGGTACCCGATGCCTCACTTGACCGAGCGATTCCTATAACTAATCAACAAATATCTAACCAAACTAGCCTGAGCTGATGAGGCTTGTCAACACAATACTAATCATAAATAATAGTTAATCATCAGAGTCTACTCACCTCTAAAACATAAGTTGGCCCACAAAACCAAACATATATATAATAAGCCGACAAGGAAAAATCTTAAACAACAATTGTACAATAGGGCTGAAAAGGCCTACAATGATATTACAATCCAAAATGCAAGTATACTAGCCTCTAAGAGTTCAATACTAGATATATGATCGGGATAGGGCCCTGACCCACACAACAAAGTCATACATACACAAAATAGAAACATCGGGTAACTCCAGACAACATAGATCTTATCAATAGGCTATAACTCCACTCAGCTACAAGGATCACAAGCTATCTACCAATTAGCACCTGCAGGTATGCATGCAGTGCCTTTTGGCTCAAGACGTCAGTACGAAAAATATATGTAAGGTAACAAAAAATATATATACGATATAATAAAAAGAAAATGGAAGGGATATCAATAAATCAACCCCAACCTACAAACCAGCAGAACCAATTTACACCGCCTAACCTTCCCTCATCCCAGACTTTATGATAATGACAACAAGCTTTGCCATAATCGACTCATATACTCAATATATAGCTATCCCAAAAAAGCAATAATATGAATGCGATATAATGTAAAGAAATGCACCAATATAGAACTGCCAGAAACAGTCATGGACTTGTAGGTAATCAATATACATAACTGTGACATTGTCGAAAACAGTCACGAACTTGTAGATCCACACTAGGCCACGGGCTCAATCTTATCGAAAATCGCCACGGACTTATAGGTCTTCACCGAGCCCCCAAAGGAAACACAAATAAAAATTATGAAACAATATCATTATGAACATAAATATACAATCAAAATAGCTCATAATCCATACAACCAAGTTCATCATCTGAATTATACGACATAGCACTAGATCCACTGTACCAACCTGATTCATTGATAAACCACCTATCACACGTCTCCCTATTTAATTTCGAGTTATACAACTGAACACAACAATAACACAATACAACAACCCAACCATAATGAAAATAAGAGTTCGATAATGGAAATACAGAAAGCCACATATCACAATTACATGACAAGTCAGATTTCAATGAAAACATGTTGAAAAGAAAAATGAACGAGCCTTAACATATATTATGATTGAAGATAAGAAGATTAAATAAAATTCCGCTCTCTGAGGCAACAAGATACTTCCATGGGCATTTCACTACAACATTGATCCAACAGATAAAAAAGACATACAAAAACGTATACGATAAAATTTCTATGAAATCAATTCCCAAAACTCTAAAATAAGAATCTAAAAAGATTCAAGGGTCCATAAATTCACTATGATGATGAAAATCAAGAATAAAGGACACCCACGAAGCTAATTTACCCAAAACAGTCATCAATGAAATAACAAACGCCACACGAGTTAATCGGTAGATTTCAACATTCTAAGCTTGGATTTGAGTTTGAATTATCAACCCTATTTAATTTATCAAGATGATATGATTTTCTAAGGAGAGAATAGGGTTTCCATTATTAAGGTTTTATGGGAAATAAATTAGAAATGTTTACAACAATATACACACACACACACCTGCTTAAATGGCCTGGCACAACGCATGACCGCTATTCTGCCCGCTTTGTGTTAGGCTTAATTTTTTTCCTTTCAAAATTTTCATCTGACGTTCAATGCTCCACACATGATATCAACCCCTGGCCTTCTCTCAAAGTACAATGAATAGTAATAAAACTATACTTGTATGTCTAAAGCCTAATGATTAAATCGATCTAAACACACGAGGTGTTATATCCAATCCACTTTAGAAACATTCCTCCTCAAATATTAACTACACGCATGAACATATTCTAAGAGTTCTCGCATCACAACAATACACACATACTCAACCAGAAAATATGGTTCTACGATAAAATGAATCCAAATGGCAAAACCCTAGACCTATCGAGGATGAAACACGAAGCTAACTCGACTCAAAAAACTAAATAAAACATATACTTGAGGCATCACTTGTTGAAGGTTACGTTGTCTGGCAATCTACCAAGAAAAAGATACAGTTCGATCTCTCTCTGTAGTAGCCACTCTACCTCCATCCTGAGTTGGACAATTTCTAATCTTATGATCCTTGCTCCCACATGAGAAATAAGTAGACCACCTTTTCCTGCATCCCCCGAAATGCCTCCTACTACATTACAGTTAAGCTGATCTCCCTTGCTGTCAATATCCCGACACTCGAGAACCCTCTCCTAGATTAGAGAGAGTACTGACAAATCCATCACCCAGTAATTTTAGTAGAGGGAACATAGATGGTCCTCCCTGATACAGCAACCTAGAGCCACCCTGCAATCCACCCTGAAATTCTGCAAGTTTGGATCTCTATTGTTGCTCCCTTTTAGCCCTTTTACTTCCCTGTAGTTGGCGTCTGTGCTCCTCCAAACTTTGAGCAAGAGCCTAAATTTGGGATATATCTATGACTTTCTACATCAAAGCTATAATAATTGCTCCATGTACTCTGGTGCCAATCAAAGTACAAACCTGTGTATCCTAGCCCATGTAGTGTCAGCAAAAAATGGAGCATATCTAGCCAAAAAATCAAACCTGAGCCCATACTCCCGTATACTCATGTTGCACTACCGAAGGGATAAGAACTGATCAATATGAGCCTCCCACACTTCAAGCGGCAAATAATGATCCGGAAAACATGGTCCATTTGGCTAAAGGTGAATCTCTCCTTTAGACCTCTCCCAACCTTCATACCACAAAACTGTTATATCACGTAATTTGAAAGCAGTCAACTCTACCACCTCAACTGAAGATGCATGTATTACTCTGAAAATCTGACATAGCTGATCTATGAAGAGCTGTGGATCCTCCTTCACATCAGTCCCTAAAAATTCTGGAGGAAAATGCTAAGAACTTACGAGTCCTGGAGCTCTCAGATCCCTCAAAAGGTCCGGCACTATCCGACGCCCTAGCTCTCCAACTGGAGGTACAAGTAGAGAGGGCAGAGATGCAACCTTGTCTTGAGCCTCTGATGAATCAATCTCTATATGTTGTACTCTGCTAGTACCCTCACCTGCATCCACATTCAGCCACTAACTGGTTGTAGTTGTTTACTTCACTGGCATTTTGTTGCCTAAATCAACAAACATGAGTGTAGATCCGACCCCTACGATGTTAGACTCACCAAACAATTTCAATCAAGAAAGAAAGGTAACAATCGTAGATGTTGTGTAGCCTTCTGCTTATAAGTATGACAATGTACACATAAACAAGACTCTACTAGGCATAGCTCACAAACTCCCAAGGATATGACCTTCTCTAATATCAAGTTTCTCACTCTCCAAACCCGAGGAGGCGTGATCGGCACCCGGTCCTCACTTAACCCAGTGCACCTTGCAATTAACTAACCGATATCTAGCTAAACTAGCCTAAGCCGACTAGGATCAACATTACAATACAAATCACAATTGCGATACAGAGAAACAGCTAATCATCAGAGTCTACTCAGCTCTATAACAGGAGTTGGCCCACAAAAATCAAACACATATATATATACACACATAATAGGTTGACAAGGCAAATCATGACTATACAATAAGGCCGACAAGACCTACAATGATACTACAATCCAAAAATATAGGTCTACGAGCTTCTAAGAATTCAACAATAGATATATGATTGGGGCAAGGCCTCAACCTACCCAACAAAGTCATATGTATACAAAATAAAAACTTTGGGTAATACCAGAAGACGTGGAGCTTATAACAAGCTAGAACTCCACTTAGCTATGAGGATCACGAGTACTAGTCAATCAGTATCTACAAGCATGCATGTAGCCCCTGGGCTTGGAGCGTCAGTACGAAGAATGTACTTAGTATGTAAGATAATAGAAAAGATAGATACAATATAAAAGAAAGGCAACAGAAGGGGTACTAATAGATCAATCCCAACCATCAAACCAACAGAACCAATTCACACCACCTTACCTACCCTAATCCCATGCCTCACAACAACGACAATAACCTTAGCCAGCCCCGACTTATATACTCAACATATAACTAACCCGAACAAGCAACAATAGGAATGCAATATATGTAAAGCAATATATTAATTTATCCCTATCGAAAATAGTCGCGAACTTGTAGACAATCAATATGCATAAGTAAAACTCTACATGGACTTGCAAGTTCTTACTGGGCCATGAGCTCAACCCTACCAAAAATCGTCACGGTCCTCACTGAGCCCCCAAAGGAAAGACAAATTTACAATTATGCAACAATATCATATGAACATAAATATACAATCAAAAAAGCCCAAAATTCATAAAACCAAATTCGTCATCCAAATTCTACAACGTAGAACTGGATCTACCGTAACGACCCGATTCATCGACCTACCACCATCACACGTTTCCCTACTCAATTCTGAGTTATAAAACCAAAATCAAGATAATACAGCAACCCAACCATAACAATAATAAGAGTTCGACAAGGAAAATATGGATAGTCACATAGCATGATTATCCAACGAGTCAGATTTCAACAGAAACATCCCAAAAAGAGAAATGAACAAGTCTTAACATACCTTATGATTAAATAGAAGAATCTTAAACAAAACTCCTTTCTCAGAGGCACCTAGATACTTCCACGGAAAGCTCACCACAACATCCAATGAACCAACAACTAAACCGACAATAAAAAGACGTACAAACACGTATTTGATAAGAATTTTACAGAATTAATTTACAAAACACTAAAACAAGAACATAACAAGATGAAAATCAAGAAGAAAGGAAACCCATGAAGCTGTTTTACCTGAAACAGCCGCGAACTCAATAGAATAATGAACATCGCCTGAGTTAGTCAGTAGATTTTAATTTTCTAATATTGAATTTGAGTTTGGATCATCAACCCTCTTCAACTTAGAAAGATGTTATGATTTTCTAGGGAGAGAATAGGGTTTCCACCATTCAGGTTTTGTGGAAAATGAATTAGAAATGTCTACGACATTATATATATATATAGACCTGCTCAAATGGTCTGGCGTGATGCGCGACCGCTATCATACCCCCTTTCCATCAAGCTTAATTTTTTTCCTTTCGAATTCTTCATCTGACGTTCATTGCTTCGCACACGATATCAACATACGGTCTTTCTTGATATACAATGCATAGTAATAAAACTAGACTTGTACGTCGAAAATCTAACAACTAAATCAATCTAAACATACAGGGTGTTACAATATCACCCATCTCCACAAGTCACAAATGACACACTGAAACTACGAAAAAGGTCAAAATAGAAAAAACAAGCAAAAATTTTGTTACAAACATGTATGGAGTTAATTAAAGGACCAATTCAATTGGTCTAGTCTATCTTATTAAACTTCACATGATAAGCTTGCTCCATTAGGCCGAAGGTCATGTCATGTGTCAAATGACATCGCACGTCAAGTCAAATCAAGGACCAATAAAATCATATCACATGCATAATTGGCGTAGCATACCAAGCGAAATCAAGGACCAACAAAATCATATCACATGCATAATTGACGTAACATGCATAATTTTTCTTATCTTGATTATTAATTTTCATGATGAAATTTAATCGTTACAGTACCATCTATATATAGAATTATTTTGTTTCTATAAATAAACTTAGGTAAACATTACCATCGTGGTGTTTTTTCTAGTCCGAATTGAAACATATTATATTAGTAAGGTAACAAAAAAAGAAAAAACAACATTATCCTGCATATTACAAAATGACTATAAAAACAAATTGCAACTATTGAATATGGACCATGAGCACTCTATGATTAAAATAACAAACCGATTTCCTTCATAATAAAATAAGCAGGTAGAGTCGTCTACTCGTCTAAACTATTTTAAAGATAGATTTGTCTTCATCCCTTTCTTTCCCATAATTTTAAAACACATGATTTATGTCTATGATAACGTCTAGCTTTTGGTCTTATTCAATTCTTGGGCCAATGAAATCTTGCACCCATCATCACTAAGTTATCTGATTTGTTTTTCAATCAATTAGAATATAAAATCTCAATATTTGATGTCTATTGTGCAATAATTTCTTTGTCCAGTCCTCCTGACTTGTTGAAAAAGGAGGAGAGAGAACTAATGTACGCACTCAGATTTCAGATGCCGCACTCTTTAAATATTAGAGTCCCTGTCTTGTGGGCTAATCGCATTTTCTTCCTCAAATAGTAACGAAACTTGTGATATTGTAATTAAATGTAAACCTTGGTAGCAGGTGCAGAGGCAGTCACAATCTATCACTATGAGACATATTTGAAAAATGTTTTGAAGTACTTCCTCCGTCCCACT
>JACEIK010000559.1:130509-188985 GCA_018107945.1 Datura stramonium | reverse complement strand
ATATGAGTTTTCATAAATTTAAAACATATGATCTTCTATATATGTTAAAGCATGATTAGAACCTATGAGTTTTCTTGAATATGAAATGCATGAATTACTTTATATTTTGGGCCTATAATGTTGTGAATTTCGATAACCAAACATGACAATGATTCTTCAGATCTTCGAGCCTCTTGATTGTAGAAAGTAACCTTCACTAGACTCTAATGAATTCAGTATGTTATGATTAGTTGAATACTCGGGTCTTTGATTAGCTGAAGTAGCCTAAGACTAGACAAATGATATTAGTTATGTGGTTCCCCTTAGCTTATTCAGGGATTCTCAATAGCAAAGAATGTTTCCCTTAGCTTAGTCAGGGACACTAAATAGCAGAGAATGTTCCCCTTAGTTTATCCAGTGACACTTAATAGCTGAGAATGTTTCCCTTAGTCTAGTTAGGGATTCTCAATAGCAGAGAATGTTTCCCTTTGTTTAGTCAGGGACTCTTAATAGCAGAGAATGTTTCCATTTGTTTAGTCAGGGACTCTTAATAGTAGAGAATGTTTCCCTTAGTTTAGTTAGAGATTTTCTGTAGTAGAGATTGTTTCTCCTTAACCCAACTAGGGTTCTTTTGTTAGTAGGAAAGGGTTTTCTTAGATTATGATCTCAGTTCAGCGTAGTTATAGTATAGTTCAGATTCAGTCTTCAACAGTTACTCCAATACAATTTAGATCCCAGTCACTTCTTCATTTCTCAGTATATGTACATGACCCTTATGTAATCAGTTGGTTATACTTCACTAAATGTTTTCAAATAAAAGAATCATGTTAATATTTATATATCTCCGACAGCGTCATTGTATCTCAGTTCAATTGTATGTTCAGTGATATACTTAGTTTACTTTCTCCCAGTATACTTGCATGTTTTAGTTCCTTTATGTTTCCGGCATACTCGATACATTTCAAGTAATGACCGCATACTTTATGTGCTATATCATTTTATGATATAGATCCAGGTATCCAGACCCATCCTCGCAGTTAGACACACTCTATTCCCATCTCAGCTGACTGTGGTGAGTCCTCATCTACCGAGGACAAGATTTATAATTTTTTTCTATTTTAGTTTTATTTCAGTTTCAGACTTTAGGAGTTAGCTGGGGACTTGTCCCAGCAGCTCATCGGTGTAGTAGAGGCTTCCAGACATGTATAAACAGATTCAACTTATGACCAGAGTTGTTAATAGACTATGTCCTTATGTTTTTAATTAGACTCTTTCAGTTAGCTTCCGCTCAGTTCTGATTATGTTAGTCATTATTTGTTTAATCTCCTGCTATTATTATTCCATGGGTCGACTTGGAGCCCTCTCGGGGTTCTTTGTCCCGTTTTTCAGCTAGGGTGTAAAGCCGATTCATGATAACCTAAGTTGAGGTTCACAATGTCCAAAGATGGACTATGGATAAGCATGTTCATTATAAACAACAGGAAAGGTAAATGGGTAATCAAAGAGAAGTTGTCAATTTTTGGCTCAAAGTAGGGATCAAGGGATTCAGTTTTATTTGTTAACGTGGCTAAAATAAAAATAGCCTATGATCCTTTCCTAACCAACTATCCTATAACCTATGTAAAGACCAACCAGGCAAGTTCTAGATCCTCAATGCAGTATTGAACTGAGTATAAATCCTCATTCACTCATGGTACAGGTTCGCATTAATTCTATCTATCCAATTCATGCACAACTACGCTATAATTACACATGCTAATAGACTAAATTCCATAAGAAGATCCATAGAAATCATGCATTGCAGTAAACATACACAGCTAGAAAACCAAAAATTTTCAGACAGGGTCATTTTCTTTCAACATTTCAAAACATGTGTATTCATTGGATGTTAAGTACTCCTAACTATATCTAGCTAAATAAAACACAAAATAAAATCCTAAAAAGGCCGATTCTACTAGATAGCATGTCCGAGGGAAAAGAAATACGATAATAAAAATCCTCAGATGAGAGTCAAAAACCCTAAAAACTTACAAGTACACCCCCTATTTTAAAAAGCATGCTTTGTCCCCGAAGCATAAAATATAAGAACAAGGAAAGGGACATACTTGTGATGCTCTAAGAGCTCTGGTAAGCTACTCAGACTTCACCGGCCATTTATGGGTTGTCTCCCATGTAGCTCCTAATATAACATTGCGGCACAATGTCACTCATTTATCTATTCAGGCCTCATCAAGATACATCGATTTGATTGCTCTTACCTGCTCAGCGTTTCCCATGTATAACTTCCCTCTTTGTCTATTCACCTTGAACCTCTTAACATCCTTGTTTTCAAGTTCCACAACAATATATGGTGACACGTTTACTCGATATGGTCCCATCTATCTAGGCTTTAATTTCCCTGGATGCAGGCGGAGCCTCGAGTAAAACAGGAGTACCAGGCCACCAGCATTGAATTCTCTTTTTTCAGGTAGATTTTCATCCTCTCTTTATAGATAGCTGCACTCTCATAAGATCGGAGCCAAAAATAATCCATCTCATTTTTAAATCTAGCCTAAACTTGGCTGTTTCATTCTAGTCAAAGTTCAACTTTTTAGTGCCCATAGTGTGTCACGCCCCGAGTTTACACCTTGGATGGGACACAGTACATAGAGTCACAAGTAACCCCAAGTCAACCCTTGATCTATCATACACTGGCATTCTAAGTAACATATAAATATATACAACGGAAGTTTATAGCAAAAATATGAACATTTGAGAGAAAAAAGATGGTTCATAATATTTGAAAATATTTGAACAAAGCTACAAGTTTGAAAAACCAAATCTATGTCTGAAATCCACTACAACTGATGAGTTGCTGGGACAAGGGACCCCGAGGACCCCAAGTCGACCCATGGCATAAGCATACATCTAACCCATTCGATTAACTGAAGAAATCATCAATATAATCTCAGCGGAAATCTAATTCAACATCATGTCAGAATAACATCTGAAGCTAACACATACATAAGTCTGAAAAGCCTCTACTCTGGACAAGTTGATGGGACAAGACCCTAACTAACTCAACAATACTGAAACTGGAGATAGATAAAGGAAAATCATAGTCTAGTCCTTGAAGGATGAGGACTCACCAATCCGAATAGATACTAACTCCGGAAAGCTATCTAAGAGCGGTGCTGAAGCTGCGAGCCGGGTCCTGTATCATGAAACGATACAACATAGAAAGTAAGTGGTCAGTACGTGGAATGTACCGAGTATGCAAGGTAAGTAAAACCACTTAAGTAAAGTAAATTATTTAAAACATTTCATAACATATCACAAGCTTTCAAATTTGAGAGGAAGGACTACTTGCATTCATTCTGAAATCATAATCTTTTCATAATATGACCATGCATAGCTTCATAACATCATAACTGACTCGAATGACTCAAAGCTGAAATGTGACATTTATAGACTAGCTGAACAATGAGTCAAGCCTTGCTTTTAGAACATGCATGCTTAAAGTAATAATCATGAGTAATGAATATGCAATTTCTGAATCATATAGACAATGGGAGACTCGTCACTTAATCGACATACCACGATAGAGCTTATGTAGTCCCGACTATCACACTCAAGTGGGCAGAGCTGTCCAAAATCTTGCCAGGGATAAGGAAGCTACCATGATATCGATATCAAGCTCATAGACCATTTGGGTCGGGGATAGCTCACAAGGGAGGTCCCAATAATTTAATAGTATCAACCTACATTGGCGCATAGTTCTAAGGCATAAGGTGATCGACCCTTAGCCGCTCAGTGCTAGACTCTTCTCCCAAAACATGCAATGCTCTACATCGTATATAACGAAGCTCAACAATGGATTCATGCACAAAACTCAACATCACATGAAACAAAGCTTAACATTGTCATATGACAAAGCTCAATAATGACATACATCTCAATTATGAACTTATGCATATGAGAAGCTTTAATTTGGAAAATACCACGAGTTAATAATATGAATTTTTTGAGACTTTTCTCCAAACAATGTGGTAAGCTTATTTTAGGAAATCATCATTTTAAATCAACACATGGGCATTGCCCAAAGCTTCACCATACTTGGATCTACTCAATTCATTTTTAAAACAATATCATAATCATGGGTAGCTTTAAAAACATATTTTTCATCATCAAATCTCATCATCATTATATATCCATCAACATTCTCTTCTTTCATGAACTTCTTATCCATGGGCATTCAATTTCATAATTTAGAAAACACAATTTTTGATAAAAAAAAATTTTAAACTTGCCCAAGCTACATAATTCATCAATACGAATATAATCTAATCATATCCATGTATAGAGATTGAAGGATTATGCAATTGGGTAAAAATCCCATACTTTATCATAGGTAATTTTCATGAATTGATAGATATTGGGCATGGGTGTGGAAGGAGACACGCACTCATAACCCTACATACTTGGAAGGGATGATTTTACCACTTCTCTAATTGCCCAAGATGAGATTCCAATGGAAACCTTCAAAACTTGCTCTAAATCCTCTCTTCAAACTCTCATGAACTAGTTTAGAATAGGTCCTTCACCTCTTAAAACCCTGTAAAACAAGCCTTAAATGACGTAGTATAGGTCTTACGGGTTTAGGATTCACGAAAAGACCCTTACTGAATTTGCAAAAAATAACTGTCAGGTGGTCCTACCGGACGACCTAACGACTCGTCACTGGCCCAAATGACTCGTCATGTTGCTCGTCAGGTACACTGCTTGTCAAAACACCTGGGCTCATAACAAATCATGTAACGGCTCGTCAGGGGTAATCACGACTCGTGGTCACCAATCATCAAGTACATTGCTTCTATCATATCACTTTACTTACAAGTCACCCCATGACTCACTCCACGAATCGTTGCCTAACCTAATGAGTCGTGGTTTGCTCCCGTCAAGTACACTGGTTGACCTCTTCAATTTTTCACACACCCTTACCCCACGGCTGACTAACGACTAGTGGTGACTGACCATGAGTCCGTTCTCTCGCTCGTGGGGAACCCTTATCCTCCAACTTCCTGCTCTTCATTGGCCTTCCCCATGATTCACCTGATGACTCGTGGGCTGGTCTCACGAGTCGTCCAACAACTCGTTCTGCACCTGCAATACAAATTTTCAGTTTTTCCCCATTTCAACTCCTGGGTCCCATCTTTGAGTTCCCGGGGTATAACAATATCTCGCCCTTATAAACATTCGTCTCAAATGTTAGAAACACGCACAAAACCCAGAAACATGCAACTATCATATGCAAACACTGCTCATTTAAACCTTTAACTAGTGGAATGACTACCTCCGAAAAGAACTACATAACTGAACCGAATTTAGACATCACATACATCTATCATGTCATAAATCAAACTTGCGCACATGAACTGAATCATGGAAACTGGAGTTAGGGAAAAAACTGATACCTCAAACTGGAACTCAGCCGGTACGGAACAGGTGGGGGTGTTTAGCCATCATAGCCGCTTTGGCTTCCCATGTTTCTCCCTCAACATGCTGATTTCTCCATAACACCTTCACCGAAGCTACTTCTTTGCTCCTTAGCCTCCGAACCTGACGATTTAAGATTGCAACAGGAATTTCCTCATAACTGAGGCTATCTCCCACACCGATGCTTTACATAGGGACAACTAAAGCTAGATCACCGAAGCACTTTTTCAAGAGCGATACATGACAGATGTGATGAACTGAAGGTAAGTCCAATGGAAAGTCTAACTCGTACGCTACCTTACAAACTCTCCTCACAACCCGGTAGGGTGAAATATAGCGGGAACTGAGTTTTCCTTTCTTTGCGAACCACATGACTCCCTTCATGGGAGATACCTTCAGAAATACCCAATCGTCCACCTCGAACTCCAACTCTCTCCTTCTCACATCCGCATATGATTTTTGATGACTCTAAGCAGTTTTCAGCTTGTCCCTTATCATCTGAACTTTCACAATGACCTCATGAATCAAATCAGGTCCTATGATAGCTGCCTCACCAACCTCAAACCATCTGATGGGCGAACTACACCTCCGCCCGTAAATAGCTTCGAACGGTGCCATCTTGATGCTGGAGAGATAGTTGTTATTGTAAGCAAACTCAATCAAGGGAAAGTGATCATCCCAACTACCTTTAAAGTCCATCACATAAGCTCTCAACATGTCCTCGAGAGTCTGGATTGTTTGCTCCGCTTGACCATTCATTTGCGGATGAAATGTTGTGCTGAGTTTAATTTGAGTCCCAAGCCCTTTTTGGAAAGACCGCCAAAACTGAGAGGTAAACTGAGTACCTCGGTCTAAGATAACAAATAAGGGCACTCCATGTAATCGCACCAACTCCCAGATATACAATTTGGCATAATAATCCACTGAATCTGTGGTTTTGACTGGTAGGAAGTGTGCAGCCTTGGTCAACCTTTCTACCACCACCCAAATAGAATCATAGTGTCGGAGAGTACGAGGTAGGTCTGTAATGAAATTCATATTAATCTCTACCCACTTCCAAGTAGGAATTCTAATTCCAGAGGTCAAGGGAGAAGGCCAAGAGAGCCCAGCATTCCAACTTGNATTAATCTCTACCCACTTCCAAGTAGGAATTCTAATATCCTGAAGTACGCCTCCCAACCTTTGATGCTCGACTTTCACTTGCTGACAGTTCGGGCACTTGGCTACGGATTATGCAATATCCCTCTTCATGCCGTTCCACCAATATATTTCCTACAAATCATGATACATCTTGGTGGCACCCGGATGGATAAAATACCTGGATTCATGTGCCTCATGCAATATCCGGTACCTCAAATTATCAATATTTGGAACACATAGACGGCCCTGGTATCGCAACACCCCATCTCCCCCTTGGGAGTAGAGCTCCACATTATAACTCCGAACGACTTCCTTCAGCTTTACCAACAATGGATCCTCATCTTGCCTAGCTTTCACATCTACTACCAAGGACGATTCCAATCCATTTTTCACAACAAAGCCTCCTTCAGTCGAGTCAACCAATCTAACTCCCAACCTTGCAAGCCGATGGACATCTTTCACCAACTCCTTTTTTCATTCATCCACTTGGGACACACTCTCCATAGAGAGCCTACTAAGTGCGTCTGCTACCACATTAGCCTAACCCAAGTGGTAGAGGACACTCATGTCATAGTCCTTTAGTAGCTCCAACCACCTCCTTTGTTGAAGATTGAGATCTTTTTGCGTGAACACATATTGCAAGCTCTTGTGATCCATGAACACATCCACGTGGACTCCATACAAGTAATGCCGCTATATCTTTGATGCGAACACCACCGCTGCCAACTCAAGATCATGGGTCGGGTAATTCTTCTCATGGAATTTCAACTGTCTTGAGGCATATGCTATCACTTTCCCATGCTGCATCAACACACACCCAAGTCCGATTCTAGAAGCATCATAATACACCACAAAACCATAGGTACCCTTGGGTAGGGTCAACACTGGTGCTGAAGTGAGTCGAGTCTTCAACTCTTGGAAGCTTTTCTCACAAGCCTCCGACCATTTGAACTTTACCTTCTTCTAAGTCAACTTGGTCAAAGGTGCTGCAATAGATGAAAAGCCCTCAACAAATCTCTGATAGTAACCCGCTAAGCCCAAAAAGCTCCTGATATTTGATGGGTTCACTGGTCTGGGCCAATTCTTCTCAATTTTATGAGACTCCACCCTTATGCCCTCACTCGATGCCACATGGCCCAAAAATGCCACGGAACCCAACAAAAATTCACACTTGCTGAACTTTGCATACAATTGATGATCCTTGAGGGTCTGAAGCACTACTCTCAGTTGAGCGGCATGCTCCTCCTCGCTCGGAGAGTATATAAGGATGTCATCAATGAACACAATCACGAACATATCCAAATATTCCTTGAACACCCTGTTCATTAAATCCATAAAAGCTGCAGGGGCATTAGTTAGTCCAATTTACATAACAACGAATTCGTAGTTACCATACCGAGTCTTGAAAGCATTTTTCGGGATGTCACTCTCTCGAACTCTGAGCTGGTGATACCCGAATCTGAGATCAATCCTGGAGAAACACTTGGCACCCTGAAGCTGGTCAAACAAATCATCAATACTGGGTAAAAGATACCTATTCATAATGGTGACCTTGTTTAATTTTCGATAGTCAATGCACATCCGAAGAGAACCATCCTTCTTCCAGACAAATAACATTGGTGCACCCCATGGAGACTTACTCGTACTAATAAAGCCCTTATCTAACAGGTCCTTCAACTGATCCTTCAACTCTTTTAGTTCTGCTAGAGCCATTCTGTAGGGTGGAATAGATATAGCCTGTGTATCGGGGAGAAGATCTATACCGAAATCAATCTCCCACTCGGAAGGGACACCTGGAAAATCATCAGGAATGACCTCTGGATACTCACGTAATACTAGAACTGACTGGATAGTCGGGGTTTCGTACTTGACATCCTTAACCCTAAGTAGATGGTACAGGGAACTCTTATAAATCATCTTCCTGGCCTTAAGGTAGGAAATGAATCGACTTATAGGAACACTGAACTACTCTTCCATTCTAAGACTGGCTCACTCGAAAATCTGAACTCTACTGCTCGGGTTCTACAATTAAATAAAGCATAGCATGTAAATAGCCAATCCATGCCGAGAATAACATCGAATTTGGTCATGGATAACTCTATCAAGTCTGCTGAGAAAACCTTGTGAAGTACTGAGACTGGGCAACCTCTATACACCCGTCTAGCGATAATTGAGTCACCTACTAGAGTGGAAACTAAGAAGGGTTATGAAAAAACATCGGGACTGACTCTGAAGCAACTGACCATATATGGTGTCACAAAAGACAAGGTAGCCCCCGAATCTAACAAAGCATAAACATCAATATGGAAAACTCGCAACATACCAGTAACCACATCTAGGGAGACCTCCTGCTCCTGATGCTAAAGCATAGAATTTGTTGTGGCGCTGACCGCCAGCTGTTCTAGTAGATGCCCCCTAGTGTGCTGAGCGTGGGGGAGGGGCTGCTTAACTAGAAGCTGGGCCTCGGCCCCCAACCTGATCCTTCCTCACAGCTGGACAATCTCAAAGAGTGTGTCCAGGCTGCCCACACCTGAAACAAACACCTGAACTTGCCAAGCACTGGCCTGTGTGCCCCTGACCACATCTGCGACAAGCTGGGATGCTGGAATCTATGGGTCTGCTGCTCTGACCCCTCAAGCCTGATGCTCACCCTCTCTGATCATGTATAGTCATGGATGGCACACTCAAGGCCGAAGATGCCGGGGCTGATGATCTCTGGTGAGTCTGCTGTCGATGTCCACCACCAAACCTCTGCTGAGAGAACCAGTGATCCTCGGTCCTGGCCCTCTTGGCCTCCCTCTCTATCGAATGTGCCGCCTCCATCTGCTAGGCGTACAACACCATATGGTGGAAGTCCATATCTTGGTTAAGAATAGAAATTTGTCACTCCTTGTCCGAATACCTTGCTATACCATAAAACAAACCTGCTCACCCCCCGCCCTCTGGTCAGCCACTAACTCCGGGGCATATTTTGATAGGCGAGTGAACTCAAGGGAATACTCTTGCACTATAATCCTTCCCTACTTCAAGTTTAAAAACTCAGTTTCCTTGAGCTCCCTCATCTCTCAAGGAAAGAACCGATTTAGGAATGAAACCTAAAACTCCTCCCACGTGATCGGACCTACTCCTGCGACCCTGCTATCTTTCCCTTGATTAAACCAGATACGTGCAACCCCCTTCAACTAGTAGGAGGCTAGATCTGCGCACTCAACACTACTTACCCCCATGAATTGGGTTATCTTGACAATCTCATCAATGAAATCATGCGGGTCCTCATCTACCTTGGAACCCAAGAAATCCTACGGGTTCATCCTCAAGAAGTCTCTAACTCGAGCAGCTGCTGCATTGCCATTTTGAAAAACATGTGCAACGGCCTGCTGATTGACCTGAGCGGTCAAGGCCTACGCAAGCATATGAATAGCAGCCCGGAACTAAACATGAGCAGTTGGCTCCGGTGCCTGAGGCTCCTGAACTAGTGGGGCTGGTTGATGCCCATAACCATTTCCATGCTCGTGGCCTTCGCCACCTCCATTCCTCTATCCATTTATTCTTCTAGGATCCATGATTCTTCAATCACGAATAGCACAAATTAGAAGGATAGAAAGACTTTTCACCGCACGACATAGATCATGAAAGAAGGAATCATTTCCTAAACCTCTCGTAGCCTCTTCGTCATAAGTGTGGCGCGCTTTACACCCATGATAAAGACTCTACTTAAAGCAACTTTTAGAAACCCTAGGAGACTTCAAATCTATGGTTCTGATACCAAGTTTGTCACGACCCGAATGGAAACCCGGAACGTAGACACAGGACAAGGGACCCTGAGGATCCCAAGTCGACCCATGGCATAAGCATACATCTAACCGATTCGATAAATTGAAGAAATCATAAATATAATCTCAGTAGAAGTCTAATTCAATATCACGTCAGAATAACATCCAACACTAACACATACATAAGTCTGAAAAGCCTCTAGTCTGGACAAGTTGACGGGACAAGACCCCAACTAACTCAACAATACAAAAACTGGAAATACATAAAGGAAAATGATAGTATAGTCCTCGAAGGATGAGGACTCACCAATCCAAGAAAATACTAACTCCAGAAAGATGTTTAAGAGCAGGGCTGAAGCTGCGAGTTGGGTCCTGTATCATGAAACGATACAACATAGAAAGTAAGTGGTCAGTACGTGGAATGTACTGAGTATGCAAGGTAAGTAAAACCACTTAAGTAAAGTAAATCATTTAAAAAATTTCATAACATATCACAAGCTTTCAAATCTAAGAGGAAGGACTATATGCATTCATTCTGAAATCATAATCTTTTCATAATATGACCATGAATAGCTTCATAACATCATAACTGACTTGAATGACTCAAAGCTGAAATGTGACATTTATAGGAAAGATAAATAATGAGTCAAACCTTGCTTTTAGAACATGCATGCTTAAGGTAATAATCCTGAGTGATGAATATGCAAATTCTGAATCATATAGAAAATGGGAGACTTGTCACTTAACCGACATACCACGATTGAGCTTACGTGGTCTCGACTATCACAATCAAGTGGGCAGAGCCATCCAAAACCTTGCCAGGGCTAAGGACGCTACCATGATATCGATATCAAGCTCATGGGCCTAATGGGCCGGGTATAGCTCACAAGGGAGGTCCCAATAATATAATAGTATTATCCTCCAACTTCCTTCTCTTCACTAGCCTTCCCCATGGGTCACCTGGCGACTCGTGGGCTGGTCTCACTAGTCGTCCAATGACTTGTTCTGCACCTGCAACACAGATTTTCAGTTTTTCCCCATTCCAACTCCCGCATCTGATCTTTGAGTTTCCGAGGTATAACAAATGACCAACTAAAGCTACTGAACTGAATAACTTAAATAACTGAGATGGTCTAAAAGACCCTGTCTGATGGTCTAGGACTTTCCCTAATTCTGAGATACTAAACTGAACTTATTTGAAATTGAACTGAGCTAACTAATGGGAGAGTCTATAATCGACATATAACCAGGTGAGCTAGATGTGGAGTCCGATGTATACATCCCATAAATAGGATCCAATATACTTTACTAGGGTACAAAGGCATGAATTGGGTGATCACAAGAGTCTGGGGCCCTCAAGCCAATAAAACTGAAACCTACGGTGGCAATGTAGTTCTGGGAACCTGGGTGCGCTGGAACCCCGGTCTGCTAAGTGCTAAATCCTTCTCCCACTGGATAGTCCTACACTGATTACTAAGATGATAGCTTGAAATTGGGTACCAAGACTAGTCAGGGATACATATCTGAAAGCACCCTGAGAGTCTTATTGGACCAGATTTTGGAACTGGATTCTAAGACCGGTCAGAGCTTCTTATCTGAAAATGTCGTAACCGTCTAAAGAACAATTGAAATCTGAAGCTGGGGTCCTAGAGCTAGTCATAGCTGCTTATATAAAGTGTCATGACTGCCTAGTGGACCACTAAAATTGAGTTCTGAATCTGATTCTGATAATTGGGAGGTACTACTAACACCTCGAGAATTTCCTTAGTCAAACTGATCAGCTGACATTTTGGACTGACACTGAGAATTCTAACATTCTTACTAAAACTGAACTGACAATAATCTAATTGAGATTCAATGCTACTAACAACATGGGAGTCTCTGACACTGATAAAATCAATAAAAAATTTGATATCCAAACACTATTACAAGATTCAAGACTTTTTATGTTCAAGAACTAGGGCTAAATTTCACTTCATAGAACAAACATCATTTCAGTCACAAACTGGTGGAGAATATCTATAATTAACATGATATAATATTCCACATGAATTAAACTAAGTATGACTATAATTTCTTAACATTTTGATAATTCCAGGGCTAGAACTGATAGAAAAAAGCAGGGAGGAATTTGGGGACATAAGGAAAGAATTATTCCCTTGCTGAATTCCCACGTACCTGGTGAAATAGACTGAATAATTAATTTGAGAAATCAAGGAGAAACGAACTGTCCTAGATCTTTCTTTGAAAAGCTCTGAGAGAAGTCCTGCGATATTTTTCTAAGTATCTGAATGGGGAATGAGGGGGAAACCGTTTAGCCTCTCTAAATTCCCTTTAAAATTCACTAAAACAACGTATTTTAGAGTATAGGAGGTTAGGAAATTACTTAAAAACCCTTAGAAAATTTGCAGGAAAACTGACTATCAAGGCCCCTACGAGGGACTTAACAACTCGTCACTTCAGGCCACGACTCATGGGATCGTCCGTCAAGTGCATTGCCTAACTAATAATATGGGTTCATCCTGAGGAACATCACAAATTGTTATAAGTGACCATGACTCGTGGTCACCACTCATCACATGCACTACCTTAATTTCACATAAATTCCATCCAGCTGACCACGACCCATCCCACGAATTGTGGTGACTGACCATGACTCGTGGGGTCCTTTCATTAAGTGCACTACCTTATTTTTTTTCCTTTTTAATTCCTCTGGCCACGGCTGACCTGACGAGTCGTGGGGCCTGACCATGACTCGTGGTCATGCCCGCGCTAACTCCCCTAAACAATGCCTTTAACTAAAGCCCAAGCCTCACCACGAGTCACTTAACGGCTCGTGGTCACCTTTCAAGGGTCATAGAACGACTCATTTTATGACCTGCTGCAGATTTTGCATTTTTCTCTAATTTAAGTCCCGAGTTTAGTCTTTGAGTTTCTGGGGAATTACATAGTGCCTTATGTTCTATCTCCACCTGTAGATGGCATGACTTTCCATAGACAAGCTAATACGGTGATGAGCCAATAGGGGTCTTGTAAGCTGTTTGATATGCCCAAAGTGCATCATCGAGCTTCCTAGACGAATTTGTTCGGTTGGCATTCACTGTTTTAGCCAAAATCATCGTGATCTCCCTATTGGAGACTTCCACTTATCCACTTGACCGAGGATGGTAAGGTGTTTCCACCTTATGTTTCACATTGTATTTCTCAAGAAAAGTTCTAAAAAGATGATTACAAAAGTGTGAACCACTGTCACTGATGATGGCTCTGGGGGCACCAAATCTCACAAATATCTGCTTCCGCAGCAATGCTGTGACACTTTTCCCTTCATTGTTGAGGAGTGCAATGGCTTCCACCCATTTTGAAACATAATCCACTGCCACCAAGATATACTTCATCCCATAGGATCTCACAAATAGACCCATAAAATCAATAACCCATACATCAAAAAATTTTACTTCCAAAATTGGGGTCAATGGTAGCTCATGCTTGTGAGAGATGCCACCTTATCTTTTGCATTGATCACAGGCTTTGGCAAAATCACACGCATCCTGGTGAATTATGGGCCAATAGGAACCACACTGCAAAATTTTGTGTTTAGTTCGAATACCACTGTGATGACCCCCAACTGAGATGAGTTGCATGCCTTAAGTATACTCAGCATCTCAACCTCTGACACACACCTCCAAATTAACCCATCCTCACAAATACGAAACAAATAAGGATCATCCCAATAGTACCTCCAAGCGTCAAATAAAGAACTTCTTCCTTTACTGTGAAATTAAATCTATTGGGATCATATCACTCACCAAATAATTTGCATAGTCGGTAGACCATGGGATCAAACCCTGAGATGCAGCCAACACCTGCTCATCTGGAAAGTCATCATTAATGTCCATCTCATCTTTTATTCTTGCCTCTGCCTCTAATATGGATAAGTGGTCAGCCATCTCATTCTAGTACCCTTTCGGTCTTTTACCTCAAACTCTAATTCTTGTAAGAGCAATACCCATCGGATCAGCCTCGGTTTAGCATCCTTCTTAGACATTAGATACCACAACACTACATGGTCCTTGTGGAAAATCATCTTAGTTCCGAGAAAGTATGCCCAAAACATTTTGAATGCAAAGAATACTGCTAGCAGATCCTATTTGGTCACCGTGTAATTCGTTGGAGCTGTGTTGAGTGTCTTACTGTCATAATAGATCGGGTGAAATATTTTTTCTTTCTGCTGACCCAAGACAGCACCAAGGGCACCTACTGGCATCAAACATTACCTCAAATGGGAGAGACCAATCTAGAGCTATGATAATAGAAGCTGAGGTAAGCCTTTCCTTTAAGCATTCAAAAGCTTTTAAACATGCCGCATCAAACATGAACTTCACCTCTTTCTCAAGTAGTTTGCACAATGGTTGTGCAATTTTGATAAGTCCTTGATGAACCTCCAGTAGAATCTTGTGTGTCCCAAAAAACTCCTGACGCCTTTGACAGAAATAGGTGGAGGCAATCCTGCTATTACCTCGATTTTTTCCTTGTCCACCTCTATACCTTTTTTGAAAACTCTGTGGCCTAGCACAATCCCCTCTTTGACCATGAAATGACATTTCTCCCAATTGAGGACCAAATTAGTTTCTTCACATATGTTCAACACTTTATTCAGATGCTCAAGAAAATCTTTAAATGAGTCACCCACTACCGACAAGTCATCCATAAATACTTCGATGGTGTCCCCCACCATGTCTAAAAAATGGACATCATATAGCCCGGAATGTAGTCGGTGCATTGCACAACCCAAATGGCATCCTCCTAAAGGCATAAATTCCATAGGGACAAGTGAAGGTCGTTTTCTCTTAGTCCTCTGGGCTATCAAGATCTAATTATACCTCGAGTAACCATCAAGAAAGTAGTACCATCCTCTACCTGCCCACCTATCAAGCATCTGATCCATGAAGGGCATTGGGAAGTGGTCCTTCTGGGTCCAATGATTATGCTTCTGGTAGTCCATGCGAACTCGCCAACCTATAATAGGCCTTATTGGTATCAACTAATTCCTCTCATTTGGCACGATCATGATCCCTTATTTCTTTGGGACACACTTTATTAGGCTCACCTACTTACTATCAGTAATGGAGTAAACTACACCAGTATCGAGCCATTTTATAATCTCTTTCTTTACCACCTCTTGCATCGGTGGGTTCGGTCGTCTTTGATGCTCTATGCTAGGTACACAGTTTGGCTCAAGCTAAATATTATGGGTGCAAATGCCTGGGGAAATTGCCGATGATGTCAGTAATGGTCCACCCACTTGCCTTTTTGTATCTTCTCAATACTGACACCAAGGCTTCCACTTTCCATTCTTCAAGGTTCACTGCTATGATCACTGGCAAGGTGTTGGTCTCTCCTAGAAAAGTATATTTCAAATGTGAAGGTAGAGCTTTAAGTTCCAGGACTAGCGATATCTCGGTTGATGGTTTTACTCGAGGTGTCACCTTGTACTTTAAATCAAGGTCCAACTTCTTTGGCCTGAAGTTGTAGGAACCCATTCCCTCTAGGGCATTGACCATCCCCCTCATAATTCATTAAGACTGTCACCAGTTCCTCAACAATTAGTCGTGCCATGCCGCCATAAGCACTAGAGGCCCATTCTCCTCTATCATGGTGCTCACGGGGGTTGATTTAGTGTTAAGGTGTCCTTGCTGTAGCCTGAATAGAACAAAAAAAAAAGAAAAACGTAAACTAGGAAAATAACAACTAGAAGTTAAACACAAGCAATTACTTTAATCCTAAGTCGTATTCCTCGGCAACGGAGACACTTTTGATAACGCTCAAATGACACTCCTGTAAAAGTATGATGCAGACATTGTCAATAAAGAACCCAACTAGGTTGGAGTCGATCCCAAAGGGAATAAGGTCAAGATACAGAATAACACTAGTATTTAAGATTTTGAGTCTGTTATTTCCTGAAAAAGGGGGTTTTATAAAAGCAAATACATTACAATGTTGAGATTTGATTGTTGTTTATCAAGTTAATGCAAATAACTAGGGAAGTGTCCCATGGATTCATAACTATTTCGGGTTTTACACTCGTGATCTTTCCTAAGGCTTATTTGTAGAGCTGATAACTAGGGTTTATCCAAGTGACTGATTCGTCCCTATTGGATAAGTATACTCAATCATCAGATTCAGTCTCATGAGTGATTTCACTTCAACTTTTATCAATCTATTCCAAATTAACTATCCGGTGACCGCAACTCAAGTCATACAACAACCCATAAAGATTAAAGCTTTGTTGTAATTCTCTTTTCCTAATCTCTACCTCTCTAGATTCAAGCAAGTAGGAAATTCGGACAAGTCCTAACATTGCACTCTATTAAGAAACATTAAAGATGAAAAGAATACAATACAAGAATTAACATTGGTTTAGAATCACTTTGTGCTAACGCTAGTTTGTTAATTCACCATGGTTCCCACAACTCTAGTTGTTGAAGTTTTAGCCTCTCATGATTGTAAGAGAATTATACGTATTTATAGACAAAAACATAATTTAGAACTTACAAAGATGATTGAAAGATAACCCACTTGATTATTAATAGCAAACTCTCAATGAAGAACAATGGAAGAATCAAAGTAAGAAATCTCTAAAAATTATTCCCAATATTCCCGAAAAGTCTATTACTTCTCTCAACAATCGAATTCTATTCTTCTCCTAACAAAAATAACCTAGAAAGGTATTTATATAAATAATTAGATACTTTTCCTAAATTAACAACGAAACTGCGAAACTGCTAAACTGCTAAACTATCGCCGACTTCACTTACGATCCGTACAATGATTTTACTGTCGTACATTCACTTCTACATTGGCTTGCTCTTTTGATTTTGGCTGTGTTGGAAGCTGGTACGACTCGTACCATAAACCTATGAGTTTGTACAATATTTTCATGGTTTGAACCTGAAAGTTCTGGCATTCTTTGAGTCTTTTCATGAGTGGCTTGGTAAGACTTGTACCTTCATCCTACGATTTGTGACTTTTTGTCGTAGCTTGAGATCTGTCATTCTTTAATTCCTCTAACTTTCACCATGGCTCCTTGGTACGAGTCGTTGGTAGATAAAATGATTCGTGGTTGCTACTTGCACTAGGAGACTGACTCTGTGCAATTTCCTCTTAACTTTATCACGACTGCCTTGGTACTGCTCGTACCAAGAGTGTACTTTGACTCTTTAGTTCAACACATCTTCTTTAATTTTCCATGGTTCTCAGTACGGGTCATACCTGGATGGTACAACTCATATGGAGGTCCGTGCATAGCCCTTTTTCTGCATTTTTTACTGCTTTTGCACATTTCAACTCCAACACCTAATTTCCCTAAAAACAAAGTAAAAGTGCATCCTATCCGTATAAACATACCTAAGTCCATGCTTATTTTCTCAGTTTTCAGCGTCGAAAATTCTATAAACCCACAACACATCACACATGCATAACATAATTTAGAGCATAAACTAAGCGGAAACAATCATATAGCATATCATAGGCAGAACACTAGGATATCATAAATGTATACAGAGATTACAAATTAAACAACTGAGTATCTATATATTATGTCTGAAAGCCTCTATTCATAAGATGAGCTGATGGGACAACACTCCCAACTAGCTCCATTAGGTTTGAAAATTGAAATGACATAAAAGGACATGCATTAAAACTGACATCCTTGGATGATGAGGACTCACCAAAATTGTGCTGAAGCTGGAGTAGAATAGATACTAGTGGCTGGGCTGCGATTGGTCACCTAAACCTATATTATGAGATGACATAGTGCAAAAGTATGTGATCAGTACTTTGAATGTACTGAGTATGTAGGATAAGTAAAACAGGAGAATAAGGACAACATGCTATAAATCGTGATTGTGAGGTAGTCATAAACATGAGTTGTTCATCATAAACTAGAGCATAACGACTTGATGTTTGAAAGTAAAATCACTAGGCTTAACATGTTTGAAATCATAAGTAAAAGCTCATAAACTGGTCAATGGGAAAAAATACTATAAAACATGATATCGTACATCCTAAACATGAACAACTTAAATCATGAGGAACATGGGGAGATTCTCATAACCGACATACTCGATGTGAGCATACAAGGAGCCCAAACTATAATCTTGGTTGGTAGGGTTTTCATACCTTACCAAGGGTATGAACCATGAAGGCGTGATATCACTCATGAGCCTATTCGGGTAGGGGAAACACTCTCTGGCGAGGACCCCTATCATGCCTACGGTGGCACGTAGTTTTGATTCCTAGATGCTCTGAACTTCGGCCTACTCGGTGTTAAATACTACTCTCAAAATATACATAGTGCTCATATCATAATTGTGAAACAAACTTGGTTTTACATGGGCTAGTTAGAAATCATGATATTCATAAATTGCATAACATAGGTGAACTAGCCATGAAAAAATTGCTGGTGATCGGTCATGATACATAAACTTGAGATTTATGAAATTCATACATAATTGAGTAATTCATCATAACTTGAAAATATATATCCATGAGATATTTTAATAGAGATCATGAAATTTTAATAATAAATCATATATTGAATCATAATAGAATTGAATTCATAGAAGATCATGAGATTTTTCATATAAATTGGGTCTAACCCTAGAAATTCATAAAATCGTGATTGGAGACATGAATTTATGAAAGTGAGTTTGAATTGTGCATATAGGTAGAAGGAATCCCCCATTCATGACTCTACATACTTGGGCTTGAAGGGATCTTGCTAAGGTTTGAAACTCAAGAGAATTGGAGAAGAAATAGAACCTTGATTGCTTGAGGATTTAAGGGGGTTTAATCTTCAACTTCAAATGTTAGGAAACAAAATAAGGATTATGAAAGAATAAAACCCTCTAACACAAACTTTTAGGAGCTCAAAACAACTTAGATTAGGAGTTAATAAAGATAGGAAGTACGGAAATACCCTAAATAACTCGACTGTAAATTTCACTCTGGAAGTCTAATAGATCATATCATCTTGATGGGTCATTAGTCCTAATCGTTACCTCTGAAGCACAATTTCAACTCCCTTATCCTCACTTAACGCCTCCTTTTAATGATTCCTTATCACACTTAATGGATCACTCCTTTAGTCACTAAGACTCTTTGAATCTTACTATTTCTCTGACTTAACCTCAATTAATTGATCATTTGATGATTTGTCAAGTGTCCTAATGGGTCACTTGATGGTTCATCCTGTGATCTGGTGCAAATTTTGTTGTTTTATCTATTCATACCTCAGGTTTGATTTTAGAAATTTTTGGGGTGTTATATTATCTCCCCCTTGGGAAAATTCATCCTCGAATGGAGACTAAGTAGGCTGGAAGGATAGGGAAGGAACTACAATCCAAAAATTGGAAGGCTATATATTGAAAACTGATGGAGCAATTGACTCTGAACTGAGATACATGACTGAACTGAATTCATTAATCATATATGCATACCAAGACATAAAAGGAACTGAGGGACATGAACTTGACATGAAACTTAATAGAGTAATAAGGAGGAAACTAGTACCTCGAGCTGGAACTAAACTGGAAGGGAAAAGATGCGGGTATCTAGCCATCATATATGTTTTGACTTTCCACGTAGCTCCCCTAACAAGTTAATTTCTCCACAAAATCTTCACTAAATCGACCTTCTTATTCCTCAACTCGTGAACCTGACTATCAAGGATCTCAACCGAAACCTCCTCATAGGTAAGGTTGTCCTTTACTCGATTGCTCTCTATCAGAACAACTAGAGCTGGATCACCAATGCACTTTTTCAGCAAGGACATATGGAAAATAGCCGCACTGAAGCTAACTTGTAACACCCCAAAGGTTCCTAAGACTAAATTCCAAATTTGAAATATGTTCAACAGAAAAAGTCTTGAAATTTTCTCAGAACGACTCATTGTACAAGCCATGGACTGGAGTACCGGATCAAGGGGTGAGTCATGATCAAGTTCTGAAAACTATTCTTCCAACCATGAAATCATGCCACGAGTCGTGGTAGGAAGGACCGTGGCCCGCATTTGTAGAAAAAGGCCCGAAATAACGAGTCATAGTACGACTTGTAGGTCCCTATAATGGGTTACGGGCAGGAGTCGTTGTGTGGTTCTGGTGTGTTTAGGCAGGATAGTATGAGTCATGGTATGACTCATTGTTGGAGACAACGAGTCATGGTTTGTACCCGTGGGAAGGAATAGAGAAGTAGGAAGTTTGGTGCACTAATAACAGATGGGTTCAACGACCCATCGTCATAAGGTACGACTTGTTGTATAGGTCCGCTGGAAAAATTCTAGGAGTTATGTATGAGAATAGTGGTGACGATGAGAGAAAACCACGAGTCATGGTTTTGAGGTATGACTCGTGGTATAAGTTGTTATGACTGACAGTGTGGTTTTTTAAGACAAATCTTTAAGGGAATTTTTATAATTCCTAAGCTCCTAACTCTTTAATGGCATCATATTAAGCCCTGAAAGGAGTGTTTTAAGAGGGTTTATCCTATCTCAAGTCATTAGACTCCCATGCATCCAAGTTATTGAGATCCCTTTTCAAGAACAAGCTAGAACTCTCCCAATTTCATCCCCAGTTCTATTGGGCTTTCAAGGCTAGCTTGAGGATAAGTTTACCAGGGTATATAGGGCTATGAATGAGGGTTTCCTTCCACCACATACCCAAATTTCTCCTCAAGTTCATGAATTCAAGTGTATGGATTTATATGATTTTAACTCTATTTTATAAAATTCTCTATGATATGTTTATGGGTCTAATTTCCTCATGTTCTAAAGTATATTTTAAAGTATAGTGGGCCGATTTTATCATCAATTTGATTATAAATTCATGATTTCAAGTTATTAAAAATTATGCCTATTATGCAAGTTTCACAAAAAGTCAAATTTATGATTCATGAGTTCAAGTATGATCAAATATCTAGCATGAATGATTGCTTTTGAACTCCCCACTTATGAATCCATGATTTTAACTTATGAAGTCTATTTAAAGTATGTATGATTTTATGATTTAGGAAAACCCATATAAGTTAAGTATGTTTTCATGATTTAGCCAAGGCTAATAAGATCAGCTTATTATATGTTTTGGAGTCAAGACTCCTAATGCAACTTATGATATGTTTTGAAGTCAAGAATCCCAATGTTCAGATTTCAAGCTATGTATAAAATATGATTCCAGCTTTGTTGAAAATTGATGTAAGCACTATGCATGTTTTTGGGAGTAGTGTCTAGCATTGAGTAGGCTTGATGTTCAAGGTTCCCGGTCTCATAAAGTATGCGCCAACATAGGTATATCTATATTTTGGACCTCTCAAGAGAGTTTTCCCTTGCCCAAGGGGCCTCAACTTGATGTCGATATCAAGATATCGTCCTTAGCCTTGGCAAGGTTTGGGACGACTCTGCCCATTTGAGTGTGATAGTTGGGACATCACGTGAGCTCTATCATGATGGTGTCAGTTATGAAAAGTATTCTATTGATCCTCATGATTTCATACTCATGTTCATGACTTATGATATTATGTTTTACTGTATATTTGACCCAATGATTGGTTTATGAGATTTTACTTATGATTTCATCTATGAAACGTCATATGATTTCTATATCTAAATCTTGGGTTACTATGTTCAGTTATGATAATCAGGTTATGACTATGGATGGTTTAGATATAGTTTTCAACATGCAGTCCCTACAGTCATGATCTAATAGTTTATATTTATACGCATGATTTCAGTTAACATTTACTAATCATGTTTTTACTTATCTTACATACTTAGTACATTCAAAGTACTGACTGCATACTCCATGCTATATCATCTCATTATATAGGTTCAACTGATCTAACTTAGTCTTACTGATAGCTCACATCCCTATCAGTTCAGTTAGCCCTTGTTAGGTGAGTCCTCATTTTTTGGGGACATTCATTTAGTTATGTTGAACATGTCAGTTTAGTTTGATACTTGGAGATAATTGTGGGCTTGTCCCAGCATCTCATCAGTTAGTAGTGGCTTTTCAGACATAGACTAGTATGTTCAACTTTGAGATCTAGCGTTACAATGTATCATTTGATATACATTTTATATTACTCAGGCTTCTGCTTATTCATGTTTAAGTTATCAGTTTCCACTTTAATATATGCTCTTTAGTTTCTATATTCTTTCCATGGATCGACTTGAAGTCATTCGTGGTTCTATGTACCGTGTCTCAATACGGGTCCCAGCTTGGGTCATCAAAAACTTGGTATTAGAGCAAAGATTTAGGTGTGTCCTAAGGTGATTGAAACCCGGGTTAAGTAGGGTCTTTTCCATGGGTATGAAGCGTGCCACACTTATGGGGAAGAGGCTACAAAATGTTTTACGAAACTTTCCTTCTTTCATGGTTCTATATCGTGTTATGAAGTTCAACTCTTCTATCCTCCTAACTCGTGCTTTATGCGTTCGTAGCCAATGCCTCCCAGAAGTGATAGGGGAAGAGGAAATAGTAACGGGAGCCCACTAGCCCCACCAACTCCAGTATGCCCCCTTACTAGGCAAGTGATGCATGCGGAGCTCGGGGCTGCCTTCAAAGTGTTAATATGGGCCTTGACCACTCAGCTTAACCAGTAGGCACTCGCATCTATGAACTTTATCGAAGGTACTGTCATTACTAGGGTTCGACACTTCACCAAGAAGGGTCTGTTTGTGATTCATGATTCGAAGGTGGGGGAAAGGTTTAAGGAAGGAACATGGAAGAAAAAGAGGGATAGAACTAGAAATTTTGAGTTTTCCCAAAAAGGGTCAGGTGGGGGAAATCACCCACAACTCTAACAAAGAGTATTATCTCTAGTACCTTCATCAATCCGTGTCCCACTACCTGGAGCCAAAGGGGAGCAAGGGGACAGGAAGTTCGACCCTAAGATTCAGGAGAGCGGACCAGGGTAAGGGAGATTACATATCTGACTTGTAAGAGATATGGGAAGAAAAACATAGGAAAGTGCTTGATGGGTTCAAATGCTTGCTTCTGGTGTGGCAATCCCGATCATAAGCTCAGAGATTTCCCGGCAGCCAAGCGCAACAAAGGTAGAACCCTAGCTATCTCTTTGGTACCTCCAAAAGCTCGTGTACCTCAGCAGGGCACATCAATTGGTGCGGGTGGTGGGTGCGGGTGGTGGACAATGCTAGGATCGAGAGAGCTTGCCAGGAGTAGTCACAGGTATGTCATAAGCCTTTCAGGTTTATCCTCGCACATTGGTAGACTTAATTTTTCATAGTATGAGGTATAAGGTTCCTTTTGCATTCTAGTATGAGAATTGTTTTCATGACCCCACTCTATACCCTGGATGAGACACGTACTTGGAGTCACAAGTAACCCCAAGCAAACCCAAGGTAATATCATAACATTGGTGATCTGAGTAATCATAAGTGGAAGCTTTAAATAATACAATCATTTAAGAAAGTTAATTTGAAAAAAAGCCATACATCTACAAAACAATATTGAATGTCTGAGTCTATGTCCGAAAGCCATCTACTAATGATGAGTTGCTAGGAAAATCCCCTCTAAAGTCTAATTGAAAGAAAATAACTGAAAAATAAATATCATCCTTGAAAGATGAGGACTCACCAACTGTAGCTGCTGATATCACCTGGAGGAAACGATTAACAATGTTGAGGCTAAGAACCTGCACCTGTATCATGATATGATACAACATAGAAGGTATGCGTCAATACTTTAGATGTACTGAGTAAGTGAGAGATAATATAAACATGAAGAAACAAATAACTAAACTGAAATGACATGAAATAACAAACTAAAATATTGGAAACTGAACAACTGAATATATATCTGATATGGTTAATAATGAACCTGGCTGATGGTCATAAACATGTACTGAATTTGAAATACTAAGCTGAGCTAAACTGAACTGAATTGAGCTGGGCTAAACTGAAACTGTACTTACCAGTGGGAGAGTGTATAACCGACATATATCCATGTGAGCTAGACGTGGAGTTCGATGCATACGCCCCATCGATAGGACCTAATATACCTTGCCAGGATATAAAGGCACGAACTGGGTGATCACAAGTCTGGGGCCATAGGGAAAATAAATTAACCTACGGTGGCAACGTAGTTCTAGGAACCTGGGTGCGCTGGAACCTCGGTCAAGCTCGATGCTAAGTCCTACTCCCACTGGATAGTACTAGTCTGATACTAAGCTGATAGCTTAAAGCTAGAGTCCAAGACTAAGTTAGGGATACCTATCTGGAAGTACCCTGAGAGTCTTATCAGATCAGATTCTGCAACTGGTGCTCTAAGACTAGTCCGAGATGCTTTTTTGGAAGCATCGTAACTATCTATAAAACAAACTAAACAGAAGGTAGTGGTTCTAAGATTGGTCAGAGCTGCTTATTTGGAAGAATCGCAACCGTCTAAGGAACCAAGTAATATTTGATAATTGATAAATGAGTCTAATAACTGATATTTGGGAGGCACCACTGACACCTCATGAAAAGACTATAGTCAAATTGATCAGCTGACATTTATGAAAATATTGAGAATGCTAATATTCTGAATGAAACTGGACTAGAATGCAACTCACTGAGATTTCAACTAATATCACTAGTATGGGAATCCCAACACTAATAGAATCAAGCAACATGAATAACTAATCATATATGCAAGACTCTAATTTACTACATTCCAAAGCTAGGGCTAAAACCATCTTTACAAGAACAAGTATCAACATGATAGCTAGATAGTGAAATTTTAGTAACAATTAACATGAATAATATTCCACACAATATAGTTCCACACAATATAGATAAAATCAGTTGAAAATTCATTCGCATTCGAAAACTCGTGACTAGAAATGATAGAAAATTTAGGATGGATTTAGGGGAACTAGCTGACAATTCCTTGCAAAATTCTCACATACCCGTAAAGTAATCCTAGAGAAAAATCTCTTGGAGAATCTGAGAAGAAAGTTGATTGCCATAACTTCTCTAAGATGCCTAACAAGAATTTTAAAAGGTGAGATCATGGGGTGGTGGAATGAGAGGAAGAAGTCGATTACCCCTTTAATACTCTTTTAAAACAGTTCCAAAAGAACGTAGTTTAGGATAAAAAATAGTTAGAAGTTATGAAACATCCTTGAGCATCGCAGCAAAAACTATTGCTAGTCCTTTACGAGGCACTCCATGAGCTTCGGGATTGGGAACAACTCAGAAAGCAAGTCTTGGTCACACCTGGAAAAATCCCCAACATTACCTCGCAGGGACAACGATCGACTTCACGAGTCCTTAGGAGACCTAACGACTCATGACGTATTTTGTTGTTACTTGACCCATAATTTCTCCTCTAACCCCCACGGCTGGTACGATGAATTGTTACTTGACCTAACGACCATCCCCTCCTCTTGTCATCGCACCGCCTCGGGGCTAAGTCTTACCAAGATCCTTTCGATGACCATCACAATGAGTTTTTGCTTGACCAAACGACTTGTCGTGTTCGTCGTTGCCACTGAAACATGCAATTGCGAATGCTTACTCGACAACTCTTCAAACTAACTCATTACTAATCTAACGAAAGTCGCCAGGTGAGTTCTCACCTAGGTTCCTGGACGAAAATCCTGATTCAAGCCACGAGTCCGACCACGACTCTAGGGACTAGATGACTTATGCCACGACTCATTCGGTGGAAAACACTTTCTGGTTCATTCAAGTTTTCTATGTAAAGTCCTAGGTTTGGTCTAGGAAAGTTTCAGGATTTTACAATTTTCCATAGATGGGTATGAAATGATTATAGGCATGATGCCCTCGATAATTGTAGGGGCGAATGGAAACCTAGGAATTATGTGACATAGTCCAAATTTCAAGAAAAGATCCAAGAGCCTTATAATGATGACCTAAACCCAAGGGGGAGATGATAAGTTGATGGGTCAAGTCAAGTCTTGAGTTTTCTAGTGAGAAAGTTCCAGAAATAGTATCGAGGGGATGTCGACCTATTCCTATCGTATGTTTTCCTTATGTTTTGCTGACGTTATACTCTACTCATGGTTAAGTTTAGTCTCCTAGAATTATAGATAACTGCTTTAGACAGCTATCCCAGTCTTCTTCCATGATTCCATAAATCATAGTCATTCCATGACCCGGCTTATGCATGTAAACTCATGGTGTCTCTCTCAACATGTTCTCAATCCCCCTACACCATCAGTCCTTAATATTTGCCTTATCTCATAACATCATGTTATATCAGGTATATGCCCCATTTAGATTTCTTTGAATGATTCATGCCTATGATTTCCTTACTCTAAGTCGTATGTATGTTCCCTCCATGATAGAAATGATGGTTACATCATGTGTGCCTTAATGAATTTCTTTATGCCTTAAAGGATCGGTACGTAGAAGTTCATGGAGTACAGGTTATTAGCCAGGCCAGGGAGACAGGAAGGTCCTTGGGTAGTATAAGCTTCAGAGGAGCCTTTAGATGATTGTAGTGAGATGATTGGGTGGTGGAATAGAAATAAGAAGGACATTGCAGAGCTTGTAGCTAAGTGCCCAATTGTCGCCAGGAAGGTTGAGCATTAGAGGTTGGGAGGTATACTACGGATGTTGGTCTTCCTACCTAGGAGTGAGAATAGACAAATATGGACTTCATTATAAGGTTATATAACACCCCGAAACTTTCCCAGAACCAACCAGAACTTACAAGAAAAATCCAGAAGAAACCAGAAAAAGTTTCCTTAGAATCCAATTTGGCAGACAACGAGTCGTGGTCACCCAATGACTCCATTGTGTCGCTGTGGTCAGCTCCCACTTGGTCCTTCGGGAACCAAAGGGACACGGAATGGCAAATTGTGAGAACCAACCAGTCGTCCTATCACCATTGTCCCCCAGCTCGCAACTCCTTTCTAGGGACCCTCCCACGACTAACCAATGAGTCGCTGTGTGATACAACAACTTGTGGTATGAGTTTTTTGTTAGGATTCTCATAAACCTCCTTCAGTGACAACGAGTGGCAGCAAAGCACTTTTGTATCACATAATGAGTCGTTGTATTCACCTATAGTGCCAAGTTCAGTGGGTTTTAATAACTTCTATGAAGGTAATTACTGACACAACGACCCGTTGGTCTACCAATGAGTCATCGTTGCCCGTCAAGCCAAGCTTCCCAAAATCCTCATCTAGTGACCACGGGAGGAACCAAGAACCTGCTGGTTCATCTAATGAGTCATGGTCCCACTCGTTTTTAGTTCGAGTGAGCCTAGATCCCAGGACCCAGGATGAACGACTGGAACCAACAAGTTGTGGTCTCAACCAATGACTCATTGAGTGACCGTTGTCTTATTGCAAGTTTTTTTTAAAAATTTCCGGGATATTTTTGTAATTTTCCACCTTTTTAATCCCTAAACTATGTCGTTTTGGGTTATTTTTAGGAAATTTAGAGGGGTAATTTATGATTACTTCACCCTTTTTATTCCCTCAAGAAGCCGCTTCCGTAATATTTCTCTAGAAACTCTCGAGCAAGAGCTAGATGCTCGCTCTTTTCCTTATCTCAAGGGATTTTCTCTGGAATTTTTCCACCAAGTATATGGAAATTCAACAAGGAATTGTTCTTCCCTTGTATCCTCAAAACCCTTTAAATTTTCTACTGCTATAGCCCTGTGGTTTCAAAATGTAGAAAGTTTTAAGACAAAATTAATTATCCGAACATTATCCATGTTATTAGTTGCCATGTTTTTCCTAAATTCTTAGAAATCATGTGGAAACTAGATTCTTGTGGAAATGATTTAGATCTAGCTTTTTTGAATGGTATATTAGGTCCAGCAAGATAATTGAGTAGTTAATCATGCTGTTTGACTCTACCAGTGTTGGGATCTTCATATTGTTCAAAATTAGTTGAAATCTCAGTAAATTGCATAATCTAGCTTTAGTAAAAATATCAGTGTACTTTGTATTCAGGAATAACATTATCAGCTTGATCATATTTCTTGATGTCAGTAAGATTGTTATCAATGTTAGACTATATGATTTAGTGGTTCAGATGGTTATGAAACTTAGATAAGCATATCCGTTCAGTCTTAGGACCCTGCACTTCGTATTTCAGTTTGTTCATTATACGGTTATGATGCTTCCAAATAAGCAGCTTTGGTCAGTCTTAGAACACCAGTTACAGAATCTGGTCTAATAAAACTCTCAAGGTACTTCCAGATAGGTAACCCTGGCTTAGTCTTGGTCCCCAGTTTCAAGCAATCAATTTAGCAGTCGGCCTAGGACTATCCATTAGAAGTAGGACTTAACACCGAGTGGACCGGGGTTCCAGCAATTAAGGTTCCATGAACTACGTCACCACCGTATTCATCGACCCTATGGCCCTAGACTAGTGATCACCCAGTTCGTGTCTTTATACCTTGACAAGGTATATTGCAGTCTTATCGCGGGTGTATACATCGACTCCACGCCTAGCACAAGTGGTAATATGTCAGTTATAGATCAGTATAGTTTTACTTTAGCTTAACTCAGTACAGTTATAGTATAGCTCAGCTCAAAACAGTTTCAAGCTAGTTTCCGCTCATTTCAGTCGCATCTCAAATTGTAGACATGTCTATGACCATCGACAGGTCATTTTTGACCATTTAAGTTATATTTAATTCTATTTAGTTTCAATATTTCAGTTGGTCATTGCATGTAATTAAAATTTAGTTATTCATTCTTTATGTTATGTTTTATCCTAATTTTACCAGTACATTCATAGTATGACGCATACCTTCTATGTTGTATAATTTAATGATACGTGCGTAGGTTCTACCAAGACTTCTAGTAGATCTTCTTCAAGCTTGGATATTAGTTGTACTGTTGCTGCATCCTCATCTTTCAAGGATGGTGTTATTTCCTTCAGTTATTTTCTTTCAGTTAGACTTTAGAGTTATCTAAGCTTTTCCCAACAACTCACGCTGTAGATGGCTTCCTGCATTCTCAGTTTTTCTTTTCGTATGTAAAGCTTTTATTATTTAGTTTTTCATAAATGGTTTATTTATTTAAGCTTCCACTATGATTTCTCAGATAACTCAGATTACCATTGTTATGATAGACCATGGGTTGTCTTGGGGTTACTTTTGACTCTTAGTACCGTGTCTCATCCAGGTATAGACCGGTCGAAAACTTGGTACTAGAGCACTATGTTTAGAGTATCCCAGGAATGTCTCCTTTTTCTTGGGTGTGAAACGAGAAATGAAAATCAGTCCGAGGTATGTGGGACCCTACAAAATCCTGGAAGCAAATTGGCAGTGTGGTATATGAGTTAGAATTACCTCCAAAGAGTTAGGATCTGTGCACCCAGTCTTTTGTGTCACTATTGAAGAAGCGCACGGGTGATCCAACTTCAGTTGTGCTAGTAGATATTGTGGGAGTGAATGATAGTCTCTCTGCTGAAGAGGTCCCCAGTAAAGATCCTTCTTGACCGTCAAGTTCGTAAGCTGTAAAACAAGGAAGTTGCTTCAAAGGAAAGTTATGTGGAGGAACCAGCTAGAGGAGGGAGCCACATGGGAAGAAGAAGCAGACATGATGGCCATATACCTCATTTATTTTTCCTTCCAAACCCATTCCGCATCAGGTACTAAATTCCTCTTCAATACTTCTATTCAGCCTCCATACTCATCAACCTCTCCTATTCAAAATTTCTATGTAAAGTCTCCGGGTTAAATCAACTTTGTTAGCATGGTTAAGTCAGTTACTCCTTCAAAAATCAATGCATAGCCTCAGTCTGGTAATTGCAGCTCCTTTCTCAGTTTTCCAGTGATTTTAGCCTTCATTCGAGGACAAATGATCCCAAGGAGGAGATATTGTACCACCCTAACTTGCCTAGACCAAACTCAGACCTTGCAAGAAAAATATAGAAGAAACCAGAAAAGTTGCCTCAGAACAATTGACACAACGAGTCATGGTCAGCTCCAATGACATGTTGTACGTGTGGTGAGCCCCGCTTGGTCCATCGAGAACCAACAAGACATGGAACGACACGCTGTGAGAACCAATGAGTCGCCCTTTCACTCGCTGGTCTTCCAACTCGTAATCCTTTCTAGGACCCCACGACTCAACCACCGAGTCGTCATGTGATACACGACTTGTGGTGTGAGTCATTGGGTTGGGATTTCAGAAAAACTCCTTCAAGTATAACAGGGTAGCATCGACCCATTGTCTCACACAACCAGCTTGTTGTGAACACCCATTGTCCCAAGTTCAAGGGTTTTAATAACCTTTCCAGTGAAGGTAACAACTCGACATAATGACCCTTTGGGTCTACCAATGAGTCATTGTTGCCCGTCGTCAGGCTTCCTAGGAATCCTCATCCACTAATCATGGGAGGAACCAATGACCTGTTGCTTCATCCAACGAAGTCGTGTCCTCTTGTTGTCAACCAAATTAGCTCTGTGATCCAAGGCCTCAAGACCAACGATCGGTACCAACGAGTCGTGGTCTCAAACCAATGACTCGTTGAGGACCCGTTGGTCCCCTATCGGTTGCTTTTCCAAATTTTTCTCGCATATTTTTGTAATTTTCCACCTTTTAATCCCTAAACTATATCTTTTTGAATTATTTTCAGGGAATTTAGAGAGGTAATCAATGATTACTTCACCCCCTCTCATTCCCTCCAAGAAGTCAGTTTGTAATATTTCTCTAAAAAACTCTCAGAGAAAGAGCTAGAGAAATCAGTTCTTCTCAGATTCTCAAGGGGTTCTTTTCTAGAAATTCTTCACTGTAAGGGAATTCAACAAGGGAATTGTTCTTTCCTTGTGTCCCCAAAGCCCTTTTTAAAATTTCTATTAGTTATAGCCCTGTGGTTTCAAAATGTAGAAAGTTTTCATTAAAAAATTTTTAAACTCCATGTGGAACATTATCCATGTTATTAGTTGTTATGTTTTTCCTAAATTCTTAGAAATCATGTGGAAACTAGATTATTAGAAATGATTTAGCCTCAGCTTTTGAATGCAAGATATTAGGGTCTAGAATAATTGAGTAGTTAATCATGTTGCTTGACTCTACCAGTATTGGGATTGCTATTGTTCAAAAAATTAGTTGAAATCTCCATAAATTGTATGCTAGTCCACCTTTAGTCAAACTATCATTGTACCCAGTGTTATTTAGAAATGTCACCGATCGCCTTGACTACAATCTTTTCTTGAGGTGTCATGGGGCCTTCAGCTTATCAATTATTAGACTCGGGAGAGCAAGATTTGAGTGGTTCTTTAGACGGTTATGACACTTCTAGATAAGCATCTCTGACCAATCTTAGGACCCCAGCTTCAGATTTCAGTTTGTTCTTTAGACGGTTACAACGCTTCCAAATAAGCGCTCTGGCCAGTCTTAGAATCACCGCCAGCAGTAATCCGGTTTGATGTTCTCATGGTATTTCCAGATAGGTAACCCTGGCTTAGTCTTGGGCCCCAGTTTCAAGCTATCAGTGTAGTAGTCAGTCTAGGACTATCCAAAGGAGTAGACTTAGCACCAAGCGGCCAGGGTTCTAGCGCACCCAGGCTCCTGCAACTACATTTCCACCATAGGTTATCTTATTGGCCCTATGGCCCTATACTTGTGATCACCCAGTTCATGCCTTTACACACTAGCAAGGTATATTTGGTCTTACCGATGGGGTGTTATCACAGCTCGAATGGAGTCTTGAATCGCAGACACGGTACAAGGACCCGAGAGACCCTAAGTCGACCCATGGCATAAGCATACAACTAACTCGCTATTAAAAAGAAGAAACATGAATATAATCTCAGCGGAAGTCTAACTCAACATCATATCAGAATAACATCCGAAGCTGCACATACATAAGTCTGAAAGCCACTAATCTGAATGAGTTGATAGGACTAGACCCAATACTAAATAAAAATACTAAAACTAAAATATGTAAAAGAAACTGAAAGTCTAGTCCTCGAAAGATGAGGACTCACCGATCTCGAGCTGATAAGGACTCGAAAGTTGATTAAGATCGGGCTGAAGCTGCAAGCCGGGGTCCTGTATCATGAAATGATGTAACATAGAAAAAGTATGCGCCGCACTGCAAATGTACCGAGTATGCAAGGTAAGTAAAACCGCTCTAGAAAGTAAATCATTTTAAACATTTCGCGACATATCATGGGTCATTTCAAGTATAAATAGATGGACTACATGCATTCATTCTGAAATCGCAATGTTATCATGACATGACCATTGCAATGTTATCATGACATGACCATTGATATCTTTATAACATCAGTGACTGACACAATGACTCAAAGCTGAAACATAACATTTATATTGAAAAGTCGGGACAATGAGTCAAACCTTGCTTTTAGAACATGCATATGTAATGTAATCATCATGAGTAATGTATATGCATATCTGAATGATATGGTGACAGTGGGAGACTCCGTCTCTTAACTGACATACCACGATAGAGCTTATGTGACTCGACTATCACACTCAAGTGTGCGTGAGCCATCCAAAACCTTGACAGTGGCTAAGGACGCTAACATGCATATCGATATTGCCAAAGGGCCAATCGGGCCGTGGATAGCTCACAAGGAGGTCACAATAATATAATAGTATCAACCTACGTTGGCGCGTGGGGCATAGGGTAATCGACCCTAACTCGCTCGGTGCTAGACTTCTCCCAAAAACATGCAATGCTCTACATCCTTTATCACTTAAGCGCATCATCGGTCTATTGACGAAGCTCAACATGAAATCATGCATAACTCAATGTAGGAAACAAAGCTCAACATTTTCTATTGACAAAGGCATTCACAAAATAATGCATAGACTCGACATCACGTAAGAATGAAGCCTTCCAACATTGTCCTTCGATTAAGCCTAATAATTACATACATCTCAATTATGAACATATGCATATGACAAGCTTTGTATTTCAAACATACCACAAGCTCAAATATAGTGGGAGCATCTACTCCAAATCATGTGGTAAGCTGTTATAGGAATATTTAACTGACATACCACTAGCTAGAAATCATGAAATTTGAGAGAATTCACTAAAACAATGTGTTAAGCTTATTTCGGGAAAAAACTCATCACTTAAATCAACATGTGGGCATTTCCCAAAGCTTCATCATACTTGGGTCAACTCAGTTCATTTTGAAAATAACATCACATCATGGTTAATTTTAGAAACATACTTTTCATCATCAAATTTCATCATCATCATACATTCATAATCAATCAGCTCTTTTTTTACTAACTTTCATCCATGGGTAGTTAATCTCAGCAGCTTAGAAAACACAATTTGTATTGAAAATGATTTAAAATATCACCAAGATTCACAACTCATCAATATAAGTGTAATATAATCATACCCATGTGCAGAAATTATAGAATCACGCAATTGCAAAAACTCCATACTTGGTCATAGGTGATTTATCATAATTTAATAGAAATTGGGTATGGGTGTGGAAGGCGACACCCACTCATAGCCTTACATACCCGAATGGTGAATTCTAACACCTCTAATTGCCCAAGCTGAGATTCTACGGAAACTTTGAGATTTTGCCTTGGATCACCTCTTCAAACCTTCAAACTTGCATGCATGGAAAGAATGAATTAGGGAGTAGGTCTTCCCCGCTAAAAACCCACTAAAATGTGTCTTAAACGATGTAGTATAGGCCCCAAGGACTTAGGAATTACGGAGAAGACCTTACTAAAATTGCTGAAAAATAACTGCCAGGGGGTCCTAATGGGACCTGACGACTGTCCTGAAGGTCCACGACTCGTCAAGTCATTCAACTCAAGCACGCATCCTTTAGGGCTCATAATGGATGACTTAACGACCCGTTTCCACCTGGCCACGACTCATGGTCACCTCCCCCCCATCATGTACACTGCCTTAGCACCAATGAAAATTTACCTGCTTGATCACGGATCATCTCACGAGTCATTGGGACTGACCACAACTCATGGGGACCTTCCGTAGGATAATCGGGTCGATCCTTCTATTTTACTTTAAACTTCACCCCATGGCTATCTTGACAACTCAAAGTGTGGCCGACCACGAGTCGTTCCCTAAGGTGGGGACCTTCAACCTTCATTTCATCTAGGCCTTCCCACGAGCCACCTAACGACTTGTGGGGGTCTCCTCACGAGTCTTCCAATGACTCGTCCCATAATCAAGTACCCAATACCAGCTTTTCCTATCAACTCCTGTGTCCGATCTTTGAGTTCTCGGTATAACAATATCTCTTCCTTGGGAACATCTATCCTCGGAATGTTAGAAACACACACAAACTCAGAAAAAGCAATTCTCATATGCAAATACTTGTTATTAAAAATCGAAAATCGACGGAATGACTACCTCCGAAACTAACTACATAGCTAACCAAATACAGGCATCATATACATCTATCATAACATAAATCAAACTTGCGCACATGAACTGAACATTGAAACTGATTAGAGAATTAGGGAAAAACTGATACCACAAACCGAAACTCGCCGGTAGGGAATAGGTAGGCGATTTCTTAGCCATCATCATAAATCCACTATGGCTCTCAAGCAGAAATTTCAATATGCTGATTTCTCCACAACACCTTCACCGAAGCTACTTCTTTGTTCCTCAACCTCCGAATCCTGATGATCAAAGATTGCAACTAGAATTTCCTCACACAGAGGCTATCTCCACACCAACACTTTCCACCGAAACAACTAAAGATGGATCACCCAAAAACTTTTTCAAGAACGATACATGAAAGACGAGATGTACCAAAGATAACTCTGATGGCATGTCAAAACTCATATTTTACCTTACCAACTCTTTCTTATAACTGGTAGGGACCAATATAGCTGGACCGAGCTTTCTTTCTTTCTCTCAACCGTGATGACTCACTCTTCATGGGAGATGTTCAGAACACCCAATCGTCTACCTCAACCTCCAAATCTCTTCTTCTCACATCCGCATATAATTTTTGACGACTCTAAGCGGTTTCCAGCCTGTCCCTTATCATTCGAACCTTCACCATGGCCTCATGAACTAAATCGTGTCCTATCATAGCCGCCTCTCTACCAACTTCAAACCATCCAATGGGCGATCTACATCTCCACCTGTAAAGAGCCTCGAATGGTGCCATATCAGGATGCTGGAGGATAGCTGTTATTGTAAGAAAACTCAATCAAAGGAAAGTGATCATCCCAACTTCCTTTAAAATCCATCACACAAGCTCTCAACATATCCTCAAGAGTTTGAATTGTCTCGTTCTTCCACCGACCATCCGTTTGCGGATGGAATGCCGCACCGAGCTTAATCTGAGTCCCAAGCCATTTTTGGAAGACCACAAAAATTGAGAGGTAAACTGAGTACCTCGGTCTGAAATAATAGACAAGGGCACCCATGAAGTCGAACCAACTCCCGAACATACAATTTTGGCATAATCATCCACCGAATCTATGGTTTGACGTGGTAGGTAGTGTGCAGCCTTGGTCAACCTGTCTACTACCACCCATATAGAATCATATGTCAGCGAGTACGAGGTAGGCCTATAAGGAAATCCATACAATCTCTTCCACTTCCAGGTGGGAATTCTAATATCCTGAAGTATGCCTCCCGGCCTTGGTTGCAGTAACACTACTTGTTGGCAATTCGGCACTTGGCTAAGAACTCTACAATATCCTTATTCATGCCTTCCACTAATAAATTTCCTGCAAATCATGACACATCTTGGTGGAACCCGGATGGATAGAATACCTGGATCCATGTGCCTCATGCAATATTCAGTCCATCAGATTATCTACATCTTGAACACATAGACGACCGCACCGTAGCACAACTCTCCCCCTTGGGAGAAGACCTCCACCTTCTGACTTCCAATGACTTCCTTCAATTTCCTCAAAAGTCGGATCCTCATCTTGTCTGGCCTTCACATTCATCACCAAGGACGATTGATCCATTTACACAACAATGCCATCGGCCTAGCCGACCAATCTAACTTCCAATCTTGCAAGTCGGCTGGACATCTTTCACCAACTCTTTACTTCCTCATTCACCTGTGACACACTCTCCATAGATAGCCTATGCATCCGCTACTACATTAGCCTTTCCCGGTGGTAAAGGACACTCATGTCGCAGTTCTTTTTTAGTAGCTTCAACCACCTTCTTTGCCAAGATTGAGATCCTCAACGCGGAACACATATTGCAAGCTCTGTGATCCGTGAATACATCCACGTGGACACCATAAGTAATGCCGCCATATATATTTAATGGAAACACCATCGCGGCGAACTTATGATAATGGGCTGATAATTCTTCATGGATTTAACCGTCTTGAGGCATATGCCATCACTTTCCCATGCCGCATCACACACACCCAAGTCCAATTCTGAAAGCATCACAATACACAAAAGCCATTCTTACCTCGAGTAGGGTCAACACTAGTGCTGAAGTGAGTCGAGTCTTAAATTCTGAAAAGCTTTTCTCACAAGCCTTCGACCATTGAGACTTCACCTTTTTCGGAGTCAACTTGGTCAATGCCGCCGCAATTGATGAAAATACTCAACAAATAACTACTGGGCTCTTAACGAGGGATATGACGACTCGCCAGAAGGGCCAATGACTCGTCAAGTCATTCGGTTGGTACACTAGTTAAATGTATCATTTAGGTTTATAAGGGGTGACTTAACAACCCGTTGCCACTGGGGCCACGACTGCAGCCACCTCCCGTCATGTACACTACTCTAGCACGAATGAAAATTCACCTGCTTGGATCACGACTCACTCAATGAGTCATTGGGACTGATCATGACTCATGGGGTCCTCCTATTAGGTACACTAGCTTCCATCCTTCATTTTACTTTTCAACTTCGCCCCACGGCTATCTTGACGACTCGCGGTGGCCGACCACGAGTTGTTCCCACGTTCGTAAGGACCTTCAACCTTCATTTAATCCAGGTCTTCCCATGAGCCACCTGACGACTCGCTGGGGTCTCATCACAGTCGTCCAATCCATTCTCCCCAACCGAAGCAATTCCATTCCAGTTTTTCCCGTTTTCAACTCTCGGGTTCGATCTTTGAGTTCTAGGGGTATAACAATATCTCCCCCTTGGGAACATTCATCCTCAAATGTTAGAAACACACAGAAAACTCAGAAACAAGCAATCCTCATGCAAATACCGACATTATTAAAAACCAAACACTGATGGAATGTCTACCAAAATAACTACATAGTTGAACTGAATACAAAAGATCACATACATCTATCATAACATAAATCAAACTTGCGCACATGAACCGAATATGGAAACTGATTAGAGAATTAGCGCAAAAAACCGATACCTCAAACTGAAACCGAGCTGTGGGAACAAACTTCCACACCTTACCAACTCTTCTCATAACATGAGGGTAGAAACCAATATAGCGGGACCGAGCTTTCCTTTCTTTCGAACCGCATGACTCACTTCATGGGAGATACCCTTACAAACACAATCGTCTACCAAACTCCAAATCTCTTCTTCTTACATCCGCATATAATTTTTGGACGACCAGCGGTTTTCAAATTGTCACTTATCATATGAACCTTCACCATGGCCTCATGAACTGAATCAGGTCCTATCATAGCTTTTCACAAACTTCAAAACCATCCGATGGAGATGTACATATCCGCTCGTAAAGAGCCTCGAATGATGCCATCAAGATACTGGAGTGATAGATGTTATTGTAAGAAAACTCCATCAAAGCAAAGATCATCCCAACTACCTTTAAAATCCATCACACAAGCTCTCAACATATCCTAAAGAGTTTGAATTGTCCGCTCCGCCTGTCAATCCATTTGGTGGATGGAATGTTGTGCTGAGCTAACCTGAGTCCCAAGCCCTTTTTGGAAGACCGCTAAAACTGAGAGGTAAACCGAGTACCTCGGTCTGAAATAATAGACAAGGGCACTCCATGAAGTCGAACCAACTCCCAAATATACAATTTGGCATATTCATCCACTAAATCTATGGTTTTGACCGTAGGAAGTGTGCAACCTTAGTCAACAGTCTATTACCACCAAATAGAATCATAGTGTCAGCAAGTATTAGGTAGGCCTATAATGTAATCCATATTAATCTCTTCCCACTTCCAAGTGGGGGATGATAATATCCTCGAAGTATGCCTCCCGACCTTGGTGCTCAACTTTCACTATTACAGTTCGTGCACTTGGCTACGAGCTCTGCAATATCCTTCTTCATGCCGTTCCACCAATATATTTCCCACACATCATGATACATCTTGGTGGCACCCAGATGCATTAGAATACCTGGATCCATGTTCTCATGCAACATTCGGTCCCTCTAATTATCCACATCTGGAAAACATAGATGACCATGGTTTCATAGCACACCTCTCCCCTTGGGAGAAGACCTCCACCTTCCGACTTCCAATGACTTCCTTCAGCTTCACTAAAATCGAATCTCATCTTGTCTTGCCTTCACATCCATCACCAAGGACGATTCTGATCCGTTTTACATAACAACACCACCATCGGTTAAGTCGACCAATCTAACTCCTACCTGCAAGTCGATGGACATCTTTAACCAACTCTTCCTTCCCTTATCAACGTGGGACACACTCGATAGAGAGCCCAAGCTATGCTTTCGCTACTACATTCGCCTTGCCTGGGTGGTAAAGGACACTCATGTTGTAGTTCTTTAGTAGCTCCAACTACCTTCTTTGCCGAAGATTAAGATCTTTCTCCACAGAACATATATTGCAAGCTCTGTGATCCATGTATACATCCATCTCGGACCCTCATATAATAGTGCCTCCAAATCTTTAATGCAAACACTACCATGACCAACTCAAGATCATGGGCTGGATAATTTTTCTCATGGATTTTCAACTGTCTTGGGGCATATTCTATCACTTTCTCATGTGTATAATAGACACTCAAGTCCGATTCTCAAGCATCGAAATACACAACAAAGCCATTCATACCCTTGGGTAGGGTCAACACTGGTGGTGAAGTGAGTCGAGTCTTCAATTCCTGGAAAGCTTTTCTCAGCCAAGCCCTCGACCATTGAAATTTACCTTTTTCTAAGTCAACTTGGTCAATGGTGCCGCAATTAATGAAAATCCTCAAGAAATAATCGATGTGGGTTCTAATCAGGACTCTGGATGACCATCATGAAGGCCATGACTCGTCAAGTCAATCATCTAGTGCCTTGCTAACAAACTTTAGGCTCATAACGGGTGATTTATGACCTGCTCACTGGACATGACTCGTGGCCACCTCCCGTCATGTGCACTACCTTAGCACCAATGAAAATTCACCTTGCTTGATCACGACTCACCTCGGTGAGTCATGGGGACTAACCACAACTCATGGGGTCCTCCCTGCTAGGTACACTAGTCGATCCTTCTATTTTACTTTCAAACTTTACCCCAAGACTTTCTTGAAGACTCGTGGTGGCTGACCACGAGTCGTCTCTACGCCCATGGGGACCTTTAACTCATTTCTTCCAAAGCCTTCCCACGAGCCACCTAACGACTCATGGGATCTCCTCATTAGCCGTCCAGACTCATAAATACATAAATTGAAGCAATCTAATTCAAGTTTTTCCCCATTTCAACACTCTGGGTTCGATCTTTGATTTCTCGGGGTATAATAGGTGTATATATCGAAATCCACGTCTAGCCTACATGGTTATATATCGATAATAGGATCTCCCCACTAGTCAAGATAGGTTTAGTTTACCTCACTTCACTTTCTCGCATGCTTTCAGTTTAGCTCAGGTTAGAATAATTTCAGTTTACTCAGTTCAGTTCAGTTCAGTACAGTTAGTTCAGAAAAGTATCTCAAATTTAGGCATGTCTATGATAATTAGATAGGGTTATTGACCATTTCAGCTTATATTTTAGTTTATCCAGTTTAAGTATTTCAGTTGGTCATTTCATGTAATTACAGTTCAGTTATTCATTCTTTATGTTATTTTTTCTTCCACTTACTCAGTACATTCAAAGTACTGACGCATACCTTCTATGTTGTATCGTATCACGATCCATGCGTAGTTTCTCAGCCAAACAAGAAGCTAGTAGATCTTCTTCAGGTGATATTAGTTGTAATGAAGTGGTGAGTCCTCATCTTTTGAGGACGATGTTTATTTCAAGTTATTTTAGTTTAGTTAGACTTCAGAGTTAGCTGGGGCTTGTCCCAGCAACTCATCGCTAGTAGATGGCTTTCTGCATATAGATTCAAACATTCAATTTTGCTTTCAAATGTAAAATCTTTTATTATTCATTTTTTCATAAATGGCTTATTTTATTTAAGATTACCATGCTTGGCTCAGATTAATGTGTTATGATAGACCATGGATTGGCTTCGGGTTACTTGTGACTCCAAGTACCATGTCTTGTTCAGGGTATAGACTCAGTCCCGAAAGATTACCTCGCACCCCCCGGAAGTATAACTCTATATGGGTGATTGTGGTCTGTTTAAAATCAGCCCATTTATTATCGGTCAAAACAACCGATTCAATGGAGGATTTTGCTAGATTGTACATTCGGGAGTTAGTTCGGTTGCATGGAGCTTTTTTCAATCATCTTATACAGGGGTACTCAGCTAATCTCTCTATTTGGAGATTGTTTTAGAAGGTCTTGGTACTTAGGTAATCCTTAACACAACTTTTCACCTACGTACAGATGGTAAGGCTTAGTGAACCATTTTGACTGTTGAGGACATTTTGAGAGCATGTGTGATTGATTTCAAGGGTAGTTGGGATGACCACTTGCCTTTCATCGAATTTTCTTACAATAACAATTATCATTCCCACATTTAAAAAGCTCTGCTTTGAGCTCTCTATGGGCGTAGGTGCAGATCACCTATTGGATGATTTGTAGGTGAGGCTACACTGATAGGGCCAGACTTAATTCACGAGGCAATGGAGAATGTCTTAATTTATTAGAGAAAGGTTGAAACCAACTCGTAGTTGCTGCTAAATCTAATGTATATGTGAGGAGGAGAGAGCTTCAATTTGATGTTGATGATTGATATTTCTGCAGAGTGTCTACCATGTAGGAGTGATGAGGTTTGTAACAAAGGGAATCATAGTCCTTGATATGGTGGTCCTTATAGGATCTGAGGCAAGCCAGAAAGTGGCATATGAGTTGGAGCTACTAGCGGATTTAGTTTCTGGAGACATCCAATTTTCCATGTACCTCTATTGGAAAAGTGCATTGGTTATCCATCCTTTGTTGTTCTGGTTAAGAGCATGTGTAAAGATAGCCTTATCTATTAGGAGGTTCCAGTTGAGATCCTTGATCATAAGGTTCTAAGTTGAGAAACAAGGAAGTAGCTTAAGTAAAGGTTTTGGTGGATGAAACATCTTTTAGAGGGAGGTACGTGGGAAGTCAAGAAGATATGATGGCTAGATGCCCAACATCTTTTCCTCTGGCCTCTAGTCCCATCCTGAGGTGCCAGTTTCTGTCCTTGGTATTTTATTCAGTTTCATGTAAAGCTCAAGTCTCTAAGTTCCTTTTACGTCATTGCATGTGTATATGTTTACGAATTCACTTACCTATGTATATCGGGCCTGGAGTCGTCAATCCAAGTTAGTTTTCAATATTTTTTAAATTCCATGTGGAACATTATCCTTGTTATTAGTTGCTATGTTTTTCCAAATTCTTAGAAATCATGTGGAAACTAGACTTTGGAGAAACGGTTGCTTCCTCTAGCTTTTGAATGCAGTAGGCTAGGGTCTAGTAAACTGTGTAATTAATCATGTTGCTTGAATTTTGTGCAATGTTGGGATTCTATATTGTTCAAAATTAGTTTAAATATCAGTTAATTACATGCTAGTCCAACTTTAGTAAAAATATTAGTGTACTTTTGTGTTATTTAGAAATGTGAGTTGATTAGTTTGACTATGCTCAGTTCTTAAGGTGTTAGTGGTTCCTCCTAGTTATCAATTATTAGACTTAGATATTGATCTTAGTGGTTCTTTTTTAGATGGTTATGTGATACTTTTGGATAAGTAGCTATGAACAGTCATAGGACCCTATTGGAATTCAGTTCGTTATTTAAGCGGATAGGTTGAAAAATAAGCCCATTTATTATCAATCAAAACTACCAATTCCGGTGGGAGGATTGCGTTGTATTGTACATTCGACGTTAGTTCGGTTGACCAAAAGGAGTTTCTTTTTCCATCATCTTAGATAGGGGTACCCAGTCCACCTCTCATTTTTGGAGATTGTTTTTGTAAGGGTCTTGGTACTCAAGTAAAACTTAATAACTTTTCACCCGAAAACAGACGGTCAGGCAAAGTGAACCATTCACTTTCTTGCGGACATTTTGAGACCATTTTGATTGATTTCAAGGTAGAAGGGGATGACCACTTGCCTCTCATAAAAATTTTCTTACAATAACAATTATCATTCCCGCATTTAAATTGCCCGTTTGAGGCTCTTTATGGGCGTGAGGTGTAGATCACCTGGTTGGATGACGTGGTGGTAGGTGAGGCTACATTTCTAGGGCCTAATTTAGTTCATGAGGCCATGGAGATTGTTCAATTTATCTAAAGGCTGAAATCAATCAGAGTTGTCATAAATCTAATGTATATGGAGGAGGAGAGAGCTTCACTTGATGTTGATGATTGGATATTTCGAGGGTGTTCCCATGTAGGGAGTGATGAGGTTTGTAAATAAAGGGAATAATAGTCCTTGAAATGTTGGTCCTTATAGGATTCTGAGGCAAGCCAGCAAAGTGGCATATGAGTTGGAGCTACTAGTGGATTTAGCTTCAGTATATCCAATTTCCATGCACTCTATTGGAAAAGTGCATTGGTAATCCAACCTTTGTTGTTCTGCTGAGAGAATACGTGTGAAAGATAGCCTTACCTATGAGGAGGTTCCAGTTTAGATCCTTGATCGTAAGGTTCGGAAGTTGAGAAACAAGGAAGTAGCTTAAGTAAAGGTTTTGTGGAGAAACCAACTTGTTGGGGGAGGTACGTGGGAAGCCGAAGAAGATATGATGGGCTGATACCCACATCTTTTCCTCTTGCCTAGTCCCAGCCTTAGGTGCCAGTTCCGTCCTTGGTATTTTATTCAGTTACATGTAAAGTTCGGGTCTCTAAGTTCCTTTGACGCTGGTTGCATGTGTATATTTTTCACGAATTCAACTTACCCATGTATATCAGTCTGGAGTCAGTCAATCCATTAGTTTTCAATATTTTTTAAATTCCATGTGGAACATTATCCATGTTATTAGTTGCTATGTTTTTCCTAAATTCTTAGAAATCATGTGGAAACGAGATTCTTGTGAAATGATTTAGCTCTAGCTTTTGAATGTATATTAGGTCTAGCATAACGGTATAATTAATCATGTTGCTTGACTCTAGCAGTGTTGGGATTCCCATATTGTTCAAAATTAGTTGAATTCTCAGTTAATTGCATGCTATTCCAACTTTAGTCAAAATATTAGTGTACTCGGTGGCATTAAATGTGAGTCGCTCGCTGACTACGTATTTTCTTGAGGTGTTAGTGGTGCCTCCTAGTTATCAATTATTAGACTCAGATGTTAGATTTTACTGGTTCTTTAGACGGTTATGACACTTCTAGATAAGAGGCTCTGACCATTCATAGGACCCCTAGTTTCGGATTTAAGTTCGCTCATTAGACGGTTGCGACATTTCCAAATAAACAGTTCGATGTCTTAGAACACCAAGCATGTAATCCGGTATGATATGAATCTCAAGGTAATTTCCAGATAGGTAACCCTGACTGTCTTTTGGGCCCTATTTTGAGCTATTAGCTTAGTAGTAAAGTCTAGACTTAGCACCGAGTGGATTGGTGTTCCAGCACACCCGGTTCCTCACGGAACTACATCGCCACCTTAGATTATCTTATTGTCCATATGGCCTCGCATTTCGATCACCTGGGCCATGCCATTAAACTTTGGTAAGGTATACTAGGTCCTACTGATGGGGACTCCACATCTAGTCTACGTGGTTATATGTCAAAGAGACTCTCCTACTAGTCAGTACAATTTCAGTTTAGGTCAGCCTAGCACATTCAGCTTCTGGCCACCAGAACAGTTTCTGGCCATTTGGCTCAATACGCTTCAACATGGCTTAGTTCGGGACGTTACCTAAGGCATTCAGTGGCATGACTATGACCATCAGAAAGGGTCATTTTGACAATATTAGTAATACTTCAGTTATCAGTTTTAGCATTTCAATTGGTCATTGCATGTCATTACAGTTCGCTTATTCTTCTTGTTATGTTTTCTCACTTACTGGTACATTCAAAGCAATCCGACGATACTTTTATGTTGCATCGTATCATGATACAAGCGGGGTTCTCAGCCTTGTGCATCGGTGGTAGATCTTCTTCTGGTGATATCAGTTATACTAGTTGTAAGTCCTCATCTTTCAAGGACGATACTTATTTACTTTAGTTATTTTCATTTAGTTAGAATTTAGAGTTAGTCAGTTTTTTGTCCGAGCAACTCATCGCTGTAGATGGCTTTCAGTATTACAGATTCAGACTTTCAATTTTTCTTTCAGATGTAAAAGCTTTTATTGATAAGTTTTTCATAATGGTTTATTTTATTTAAGCTTCCGCTATGATTTACTCAGATTACCAGTGCTACGATAGACCATGGGTTGTCTTGGGTTACTTTTGACTCACAGTATCGTGTCTTATCCAATGTATAAACTGGGCCGTGATAGGTTATCTCGCACCCACCGATAGTATGATTCTATATGGGCCTATTGTATTGTGGTTGACCAAATCAGCCCATTTATTTTCAGTCAAAACTACCAATCTAGTGGAGGATTATGTTGTATTGTACATTCGGGAGTTAGTTCGTGCACGGAATTTCTTTTTTAATCATCTCGGATAGGGGTACTCGCCTACTTCTCATTTTGGGAGATTGTTTTAGAAGGGTCTTGGTACTCAAGTAAAGTTTAACACAACTCACCCGCAAACTGATGGTCAGATAAGTGAACCATTCAGTCTCTTGAGGACATTTTTGAGAGCGTGTGTGACTGATTTCAAGGTAGTTGGGATGACCACTTCTCTCTCATCAAATTTTCTTACCATAACAATTATCATTCCCGCATTTAAATGGTCTGCTTGAAAATTAGTTGAAATCTCAGTTAATTGCATGCTAGTCCAACTTTAGTCAAAATATTAGTGTACTCTGTGTTATTTAGAAATGTGAGCTGATTAGTTTGACTATAGTCTTTTCTTGAGGTGTTAGTGGTTCCTCCTAGTTATCAATTATTAGACTCAAATATTAGATTTTAGTGGTTCTTTAGACGGTTATGACACTTTTAGATAAGTAGCTATGAACAGTCATAGGACCCTAGCCTCGGATTTCAGTTCGTTCTTTAGATTTCTAAGGTTACGACACTTTCAAATAAGCAAACTTCGACCAGTCTTAGAACACCGCTTAAAGAATCTGGTATGATATGAATCTCAAGGTACTTCAAGATAGGTAACCCGGACTTAGTCTTGGGCCCTAATTTTGAGCTATCAGCTTAGTAGTCAGTCTAGGACTTAGCACGGAGTGGATTGGGGTTCCAAGACTACCCAAGTCCCATAACTACATCGCCACCATAGGTTATCTTATTGTCTCTATGGCCCCAGACTTCTGATCACCCAATTCATGCCATTAAACTTTGGTAAGGTATACTAGGTCCTACCGATGGGGTGTATACATCGGACTCACATCTAGCTCACGTGGTTATATGTCGCTTATAGACTTCCCACTACCGCACAGTGACGCTTTAGCTTAGCTTAGTACAGTTTTAGTTTACTCAGTTCAATTTAGTTCAATACAATTAGTTCAGATCAGTAACTCAGATTCTGGCCATGTCTATGACCATCAGAAAGGGTCATTTTTACCATTTCAGCAATACTTCGCTATCGCTTTAGCATTTCAACGGGTCAGCTGTATGTCATTACAGCTTCAATTATTTATTCTTATGTTATGTTTTCTCCTACTTATCGGTGCATTCAAACTACTAAGGCATACCTTCTATGTTGTATCGTATCATTATACTAGCAGGGTTCTCAGCATCAGCATCGCTAGTAGATCTTCTTCCGGTGATATCGCTGTACTAGTTGTAAGTCCTCATCTTTCAAGGATGATGTTTATTTCCTTTAGTTATTTTCATTTAGGTAGAATTTAGAGTCGCTCTGGGGCTTGTGCGTTAACCATCAGTTGTAGATTTCTTTCCAACATAGATTAATACTTTCAATTTTTCTTTCAGATGTAAAAGCTTTTATTATTCAGTTTTTCATAATGGTTTATTTATTTAAGATTCCGCTATGATTACTCGATTTCAGTATTTTATAGTCCATGGCTTATCTTGGGGTTACTTTGACCTGGGTACCGTGTCTCATCCAAGGTATAAACTCGGGTCGTGATAGGTTATCTCACACCCCCGACATAGGACCCTTAGTTTCGGATTTCAGTATTTTCTTGAGGTGTTAGTGGTTCATCCTAGTTATCAATTATTTGACTAAGATATTAGATTTTAGTGGTTCTTTAGATGGCTAATACACTTCTAGATAAGCAGCTCTGACTACTATAGGACCCCTAGTTTCGTATTTCGCCTCGTTCTTTAGACTGCTACGACACTTCCAAATAAGCAGCTCTGACTAGTCTTAGAACACCAGTTACAGAATCCTATATGATATGACTCTCAAGGTACTTCCAGATAGGTAACCTTGACTTAGCCTTGGGCTCCAGTTTCGAGCTATCGGCTTAGTAGTTAGTCTAGACTTAAGACTTCAAGTGGATTGGGGTTCTAGCACACCCAGGTTCCCGGAACTACATCGCCACCATAGGTTATCTTATTGTCTCTATGGCCCCAGACTTCTGATCACCCAGCAGTTCATTCCATTACACTTTGGTAAGGCATACTAGTCCTACTGATGGGGTGTGTATACATCGGACTTCACATCTAGCTCACGCTATATGTTATAGACTCTCCCACTAGTCTCGCATGTTTATGTAGCTCAGCTCAGTATAGTTTCAGTTTAGCCTAGCTCACAACAGTTTCAGTTTACTCAGTTCAATTCAGTTCAATATAGTTAGTTCAGATCAGTACCTCAAATTCAGGGCATGTCAATGACCATCAGAAAGGACTTTTTGACCATTTCAGTAATACTTCAGTTATAAGTTTTAGCATTTCCAATTGGTCATAGCATGTCATTAGCGCTAGTTATTCATTCTTTATGTTATGTTTTCTCCTACTAACTCGTGGCACATTTAAAGTATTGATGCATACTTTCTATGTAGTATCGTATCATGATACAAGTAGGAGCCTCAGCCTCAGCACCGCTAGTAGATCTTCTCCAGGATATCGCTTTACTAGTGGTAAGTCCTCATCTTTCAAGGACGATGTTTATTTCCTTTAATTGTTTTCATTTAGTTAGAATTTAGAGTCAGCTGGGTGCTTGTCCGAGCAACTCATCAGTTGTAGATGGCTTTCTGCATAGATTCAGACCTTCACTTGCTTTCAAATGTAAAAGCTTTTATTATTCAATTTTTCATAATGGTTTATTTATTTGCTTCCGCTTGCGATTACTTAGACGTTGTTATGATAGACCATGGGTTGTCTTTGGGGTTACTTTGACTCCAAGTATCGTGTCCCATCCAAGGTATAAACTGGGGTTGTGATAGGTTATCTTGCATCCACTGACAGTATGATTCTATTTGGGTCATTGTGGTCAGGTTGACCAAGCTATCCCATTTATTATCAGTCAAAACTACCAATTCAGTGGAGGATTATGTTGTATTGTACATTTGGGAGTTAGTTCGCTTGCACGAAATTTCTTTTTCGATCATCTCAAATAGGGTACTCGGCCTCTCAGTTCACTTCTCATTTTGGGAGATTGTTTTAGAAGGGTCTTGGTACTCAAGTAAAGCTTAACACAACTTTTCACCCGCAAACTGATGGTCAGGATAACTGAACCATTCAGTCTCTTGAGGACATTTTGAGAGCGTGTGTGATTGATTTCAAGGGTACTTGGGATGAACACTTTCCTCTCATCAAATTTTCTTACAATAACAATTATCGTTGCCGCATTTAAATGGCTCCGTTATAGGCTCTTTATGTGCATAGGTGTAGATCACCTCTTGGATGATTCTTGGTAGGTGAGGCTACATTGATAGGGCCAGATTTAGTTCATGAGGCCATGGAGAAAGTTCAGTTTATTAGAGAAAGGTTGAAACCAACGCAGGGTCGTCATAAATCTAATGTAGATGTGAGGAGGAGAGAGCTTCAATTTGAGGTTGATGATTGGAAATTATGTGGGTGTCTCCCATGTATGGAGTGATGAGGTAAACAAAGGGAAGCTTAGTCCCCCATATGTTGGTCCTTATAGGATTCTGAGTCGAGTCGGTAAAGTGGCATATGAGTTGGAGCTACCATTGGATTTAGCTTCAGTACATCCAATTTTCCATGTGTCTCTTTTGGAAAAGTGCATTGGTGACCCACCCTTAGTTGTTATGGTTGAGGGCATATGTGTGAAAGATAGCCTTACCAATGAGGAGGTTCTAGTTGAGATCCTTTATCATCATGTTCAAAAGTTGAGAAATAAGGAAGTAGCTTTAGTAAAGGTTTTGTGGAGGAACGAACTTGTTGAGGTTGTTTCGTGGAAAGTTGAAGTAGATATGATGGCTAGATACCCACATCTTTTTCCTTCTGGAACTGTCCCAGCCGAAGGTAATAGTTCCGTCCGTGGTACTTTATTCATTTTCATGTAAAGTTCATGTCTCTAAGTTCCTTTCATGTCATTGCATGTGTATATGTTTTATGAATTCAACTGAGCTGTGTTTATCAGTCTGGAGTCAGTCACTCCATTAGTTTTCAGCTTTAGTTATTTAGTTTTGGGATTGCAGTCACTTCCCAAGCTTATCAGTGTGCTTCATATACATTTGAGGATGAATGTTCCCAAGGGGTAATGCCCCAAAGGTTCCTAAGACTAAATTGGGGATTTGAAATATATTCAGCAGAAAAAGTCTGAAAATTTTCTCAAAACGACTCATTTTACGAGTCCTGGACTGGAGGAACAAATCGTGGGGTGAGTCGTGGTCAAGTTCTAAAACCTGTTCTCCCAAACATGAGACCATTCCATGAGTCATGGTAGGAAGGTACAACTCGTGGTTATGAGTCGTGGCCTGCATTTACAGAAAAAGGCCTGGAACGACGATTCAGTACAACTCTTAGGTCCCTGTAACGGGTCGTGGGCAGGAATCATTGTGTGTTTCTATTGTGTTTAGGCTAGATAGTATGAGTCATGGTATGAATCATTGTTGGAGGAAACGAGTCATGGTTTGTACCCGCGAGAAGAATAGATAAGTTGGAAGTTTGGTATAGTAATAATGGATGGGTTCAATGACCCGTCGTCATTAGGTACGACTCATTGTGTGGGTCCATTGAGAAAATTATAGGAGTTATGTATGAGAACAATGGTGATCAAGAGAGGAAACTACATGTCGTGGTTGCAACGTATGGCTCGTAGTATGAGTCGTTATGACTGACAGTGTCCTTTTCCCAGATGAATCTGTAAGGGAATTTTTGTAATTTCTAAGCTCCTAACTTCTTGTTGACGTTGTTTTAAGCTCTGAAAGGAGTGTTTCAGGAGGGTTTAGCCTATCTCAATTAATTAGATTCCCATGCGTTCAAGTTATTGAGATCCCTCTTAAAGATCAAGCTAGAACTTTCCTCATTTCTTTCTCAATTCTCTTGGGCTCTCAAGGCTATCTTGAAGATCAGTTTACCCAGGTATGTAGGGCTGTGAATGAGGATTTCCTTCCACCCTTATGCCCAAATTTCTCCTCAAGTTCATGAAATCAAGTTTTGATTCAAATGTATGGCTCTATAGGGTTTTAACCTAATTTAATGAAATTCTCTATGATATGTTTATGAGTCTAATTCCCTCATGTTCTAAAGTATGTTTTAAATTCTAATGGGTAGAATTTATCATCAATTTGATTTTAAATTCACGATTTCAAGTTATTAGGAATTATGCCCTATTATGCAAGTTTTATGAATAGTCAGGTTTATGATTCATGATTTCATGTATGATAAGATATGTAGAATGAATGAATATTATGAACTCTCCACTTATGAATCCATGATTTTAACTTATGAAGTCTATTTCAAGTATGCATGATTTTATGATTTGGGAAAGCCTATACAAGTTAAGTATGTTTTCATGATTTAGCCAAGGATAATAAGATCTGCTTATCATATGTTTTGGAGTCAAGACTCCTAATGCAGCTTATGATATGTTTTGGAGTCAAGATCCCAATGTTCAGATTCCAAACTATGTAGAATTTATTATTTCAGCTTCGTTGAAAAATGATGTGTCACGACCTGAGTCTATATCCTAGATGAGACACGGTACTTGGTGCCATAAGTGACCCCAAGCTAATCCATGGTCTATAATTACACTGGTAAACTGAGTAAACATAAGTGGAAGATTTAACTAAATAAAACTATTTAAGAACACTGATTTGACAAGAGTCAATACATTTGGAAAAAAACAATACTGACTATCTGTGTCTATGACTGAAAGCCATTTAGTCAATGATGAGTTACTGAGACAAACCCTCAGTTAACTCTAATGTCTAACTGAAAATAATTAACTAAAAATAAATATCATCCTTGAAAGATGAGGACTCACCAAATGTTGCTGCTGGTATCGTCTGAGGGAACTACTGACAATGCTGGAACTGAGAACCTGCACTTGTATCATGATACAATACATACTAGAAGGTATGCGTCAGTACTTTGAATGTACTGAGTAAGTGAGAGATATAATAAGCATAAAAGAACAAGTAACTAAACTAAAATGACATAAAATGACCAACTGAAATATTGAAAAATGATACAACTGAAAAATAACTAATATGGTCAATAATGACCCTGGCTGATGGCCATAGACATGTCCTGGATCAGCGATACTAAGCTGGGCTAAACTAAACTGAACTAAACTAAAGTGAGAGAGTCTATAACCGACATATAATCATGCGAGCTAAACATGTAGTTTGATATATACGCCCCATCTATAGGACCCAATATACCTTGCCAGGGTATAAAGGCATGAAATGGGTGATCATAAATTTGGGGCCCAATGGACCAATGACCTATGGTGGCAACGTAGTTCTAGGAACCTGGAGGCGCTGAAACCCACAGTCCGCTCGGTGCTAAGTACTACTCCCATTGGATAAACCTAATTTGTCTACTAAGCTAATAGGTCAAAGCAGGGACCCAAGACTATGTAATGGACACTTATCTAGAAGTACCCTGAGAGTCTTATCAGATCGAATACTGTAACTGGTATTCTAAGACTGGTCAGAACTGCTTATCTTGAAGAGTCGTAACCTTCTAAAGAATAACTTGATAATTGATAACTGATACTGTTAACCGATAATTAATAATTTCGAGGCATTACAAACACCTCAAGAACTGACTATAGTTAAACTGATCAACTGACATTACTAAAAGATATTGAAGATATTAACATCATGACTAAAACTGAGCTAGCATGCAACTGCCTGAGCATTTTACAGATAATAATAGCATGGAATTTCCAACACTTATAGAGTCAAGCAACATTTTGTCTATAAAATTATGCAACACCCAAATTTCTGTATTCGAGAACTAGGGCTAAACACATTTATAGGAAGAAAGTATCAACATGATCTCTAAGTAAAATGGAAATATAGCAGCTAACAATATGAACAACATTGCACATGAATTTAATCGAATTCCGACTGAAAGATTACTAAATTTCAAAACCTTGGGGCTAGGACTGATAAGAAAATTTAGATGGGTTTTAGGGCACTAGGGAAGAACAATTCCCTTGCTAAATTCTCATATACCCGGTGCTTGAAAACCCCGAATAAAACCCTTGAGAAGATCTGAGAAGAAAGTCAAACCCTTTCCCCTACTTTGTGCTTTCTGACTAAGTTTTACGTTCTGACCTTGGGGGAATGAGAGGAATGAAGAGTGAACATCGATTAACCCTCTAAATCCCCTGAATATAACCCAAAAGAATGTAATTTAGGGATTAAAATATGGGAAGTTACTAAAATAACCCTAAAAGAAAAATCTAGAAACTGCCTGATAGGGGACAAACAGGTTGCACAACGACTCGTTGGTTGACACCACAAATCGCTGGGACTAGTCATTGGTTCTGGGCCTAGAAACAGGGCTTACTATATTGGGCAATGGAAGGAGACCCGACTCGTTGGACAAACGAATGGGTCTTTGGTACCTTACGTTGTCACTGGAAGGAAAAACTTAGCCCCTCCTCTATGGACAATACAACAACTCGTTGGTAGGACCAACGGGTTGTTGTGTCTACTTGTGGCCACCACTGTCTTGACCTAAAAGGTTGCTAGTTTGGGAAATGGGTAGAAACAATGACTCATTGGTATGAAACATGGGTCGTTAGTCCTATTCGTTGCTTCAGGGGGAGGTCTGGCAGGTTTCTGGACCCCGGATAAAATAGACGATAGGAAGACTCGTTACTACTTCCAATGGATTGTCCTATGCCTCGTTGTTTCCCGAAAGGAAATCTGCAGGATAGACAATGACTCAAACAATGGTCTATTATATTTGACAACGACTCATTTTCTGGGTCGTTCTGTGATAAAATATTTTTGGTGCTTTTTGGTTTTTCATGCAAAGTCTGATCTAGAAAAAGTTTTGGGTGTTACAATATCTCTCCCTTGGGATCATTCGTCCTTAAATGAAGACTAAAACTACTGGAAAAAGGGGAAAAGAGTTGCACTTCCCAGACTGAGACTATAAACTGATTTATGAAGGAGTGATTGACTCTAAAACGATTTAACCATACTAATTGAGTTAACACAGCTAGAGTGCATATTGAAAGTCCTAAGAGAGCGGATGAGTACAGAACTGAATAGAGTATTGAGGAGGAATTTAATACCCGATTCTGGAATTGAACTAGAAGGGAATAAATGAGGGTATTTGACCATCATGTCTTCTTATGCCTCAACTAGTTGGTTCCTCCACAAGACTTTCATTGAAGCGGCTTCCTTGTTTCTCAACTTACGAACTTGATGGTCTAGGATCTGAATTGGAATCTCTTCCTAAGAAGACTATCCTCCCTCACTGTCTAGTGGCTCAACTGAATTTGGATCACCGATGCACTTCTTCAATTGTGACACATGGAAGACTGGGTGCACAGATGCTAACTCTAAAGGTAATTCTAACTCATAGGCCACACTACCAATTTGATTCAGAATTCTGTAGGGTCCTATATACCTCGGGCTGCGTTTCCCTTTCTTTTCAAACCTCATCTCCCCTTCATAGGTGAAATCTTCAAGTAAACCCAATTATCTATAGCAAATTCTAACTCTCTTCTCCTCACATCAACATAAGATTTTTGTCGGCTTTGAGCTGTTTTCAACCTTTCCCTGATCAGTTGAAATTTCTGCATAGCTTCATGAACCAAGTCTAGTCCTATCAAGGTAGCTTCGCCAACTTCAAACCACCCTCTCTAAGACCTACATCTCCTACCATATAATGCCTCAAATGGGGCCATCTGAATATTGGAGTGGTAGTTATTGTTGTATGCAAACTCGATGAGAGGTAGGTGATCATCCCAACTGCCTTTGAAGTCGAACACACAAGCTATCAACATGTCTTCTATGGTATAAATAGTCCACTCATCTTGTCCATCGGTCTGAGGTTGAAAAGTTGTGCTAAGCTTGGCCTGAGTACTGAGTTCTTTCTGAAATGACTTCTCGAAATGCAAGGTGAACTGGGTACCTCTATCTAAAATAATGGATAAGGGAACCCCATGCAATCTAACTAACTCCCAATGTACAACCTAGCATAATCCTTAACTGATTCTGTAGTTTTAACTAGGAGGAAATGTGCTAACTTGGTCATCTGTTCCACTATCATCCAAATTGAGTTATACTGCCGACGAGTACGAGGTAAACATGTAATAAAGTCCATATTCATTTCTTCCCACTTCCATGTGGGTAAGATGATATCCTGAGTCATACCCCCAGGTCTCTAATGTTCCACCTTAACTTGCTGGCAATTCGGGCACTTAGCCATAAATTTTGCAATGTCTCTTTTCATGTCGTTCCACCAGTAGATATCCCATAGGTCACGGTACATTTTAGTGGAACCTGGGTGGATAGTATAGCTGGAGTTATGTGCTTCTGCCAGTATTTGCTGTCTTAAGTCACCTACATCTGGAACACAAAGTCTGCCCTAGTAATGAAGCACACCATCTCCCCCTTTGGAGAAAGCCTCCACTTCTTTTCGTAGGACCACTTCTTTCAGCTTAGGCAGTATGGGATCTTCATCCTGTTTTGACTTAACCTCAACTACTAATGAGGAATCTGACCCACTTTGCATTACTACTCCGCCCTTAGCTGAATCAACCAACTGCACTCCCAACCGCGCTAACCTGTGAATATCTTTTGCCAGTTTTTTCTGCCCTCTTCAACATGAGCAACGCTCCCCATGGATATTCTGCTTAGGGAATCAACCACCATATTGGCCTTGCCCAGGTGGTATAGCACACTCATGTCGTAGTCCTTCAGTAGCTCCAACCACCTTCTCTGACGAAGATTCAAGTCCTTCTGACTGAACACGTACTGAAGGCTCTTTTGATCGGTGAAAACATCCACATGAACCCCATAAAGATAATTCCTCCATATCATCAAATAAAAAACCACCGCGGCCAATTCAAGGCCATGAGTCCAGTAGTTCTTTTCATGAATTTTGAGTTATCTGGAGGAGTAAGCTATCACCTTACCATGCTGCATCAGAACACAACCAAGACCAACTCTGGAAGCGTCACAATATACTATGAACTCATCTGCTCCTTCTGGTAAGGTTAAAACTGGAGCGGTTGTGAGTCGAGTCTTCAACTCCTGGAAACTCTTCCACATGCATCTGACTACTGAACTTCACCTTTTTCTGAGTTAGCTTAGTCACAGGAGACACAATAGAGGAAAATCCTTCTATAGATCGTCGGTAATAACCAACTAGACCTAGTGAACTTTTGATATCTACTGGGTAAGTAGGTCTTGGCCATCCTTTCACCACTGCTATCTTTTGAGGATCTACCTAAATACCCTCACCTTAGTCATGTGACCAAGGAAAGTCATAGACATCAACAAGAATTCACATTTGCTGAATTTAGCAAACAACTGCAGTCTTTGAGCATCTGTAGCACTATCCTCATATGGTTAGCATGTTCTTCCACGTTTCTGCAGTATACCAGAATGTCATCAAAGAATACAATGACGAAAATGTCTAGATACTTCTTGAAAAATCCTGTTCATCAGGTCCATGAAAGTTTCAGGGGCATTGTTTGTCAAAAGGACATAACCATGAATTCATAGTGATCATACTATTTTTTGAATACTATTTTCGGTATGTCACATTCTCTGACTCTAAGATAATGATACCCCGACCAGAGATCTACCTTGGAAAAACAATTGGCTCCATTAGGCTGATTGAACAAGTCGTCAATCCTGGGTAGGGGATACCTGTTCTTAACTGTAACTTTCTTCAGTTGATGGTAGTCGATACACATTCTGAGAGTACCATCTTTCTTTCGCACGAACAACACTGGATCACCACATGGAGAGCTGCTAAGCCTGAAAAAACCCTTATCAAATAGTCTTTTAGCTGCTCCTTCAACTCCTTAAGCTCAATTGGAGCCATTCTGTAAGGAGGAATGGAGATGGGTTGAGTGTCTGGAAGAAGGTGTATGTCGAAGTCCATTTTTCGCTCGAGAGGGACTCTAGGTAGATCTTCGGGAAACACGTCAGGGAATTTGCTATCAACTGGAACTAACTGGATAGTTGGGGTCTTGGAGCTGGAGTCTTAGACCCGAACTATGTAATAGATGAACCGTGTATAAATGAGTTTCCTTTCCTTAACGTCGTAAATAAACCGATTGATGCAATCCATGTTCCTTCAAGACCGTTCACAAAGAATCAAGCAAGAGAGCTCCAAGATCTACAAGGTCTCTTCATGAAAAAGGAATCACTTGAGTGCATATGCGATACTTCTAAAGGATTCCATGTTTGGATCGTAGCTTGGAAGAAGAAGGAACACAAGATGGCCAAAGGAGTGAAGAAAGTGGTTAGAAGTGAAATTGCTAATCTTGAAATTCAAGGAAAAAGAAGACCATCCAAACAAGGCCCTTACCCATTAAGGGAATATTTGTAATAGTATATCTTTTTTCCTTACTTAGTATAAATAGGGGCTCTTTTAATTTTCATGGTAGATTTTCATGACTTTGAACAAACAATATTTTGAGTGTAGTAGATTGCTAAGATTGTTAATTGTGTAGCGAAGAGGGTTGCAAGGGATTCATCTCCCTTGAGGTATTCTTAAGAACTAGGTGTTTCTTGATTTGGGAATTAGAGGTCCTTGTGCCTTTTCACAAGGATTTCTAATTCCAATCACTTTATGTCTAGTAAGTTATCTTTCTTTAATTTCTTGTATCATTTGGAATCTAGAGCTAGAATTAATATTGTTCTTACAATACTAATCTTGGAATTTAGGTATTAAACCAAAATAAAAAGTCAAAATTCCTCAAAAATTCCAAAAAAAATTCGAATTTTTTTGTTTAATTTGTTGATTTTGACACTAGATTCTTGTTCCCTAGTATTTTTTGTGTCTAGATCTTAGGTTCTTCTTGAAATTTGAGTTTTGGATATCCATCTACTATTGAATACCTTGAAGTTTGAAGACTTTATGAAAATTACAATTGGGTGTTGTTGATTGGGGTTGATTTAGAGCTTAATTTTTCTTCTGTTTTGTTCTCCTAAGTCAAAAGGGGAAGAAAATTCTAAATTTTGAGCTCATTTGGAGAAGTTTTGCTCAAGGGTTTTATTCTTCATGTTCTTAGTATTCTTGAAGATCTTCATATCTTAAAGGTGAAGAAGTCCCAAAGGTACTTTTGATCCATTTCTTCCCTTTGATTTTGTGAAAAATGTGTTAGTGGGTCCACTTATGGAAATTGTTAGTTGAAAAAAAATCAGATTTGTAAAAAAATATCAGATTTGCATAAAAAAATTAAAATTTCCACGTGCACAGTGCCATGTTAGCAGATTTGCCACGTGGTAGACATCTCAGCCTAGTCAACAGTCAGCAACATTAGTTTAAAAAAAAAGGTTGGACTCCATATAGGCGCCAAATCAATGACCTTCACAACAATCCAACCCAGTCGCGCCAGCTGGCGCGTTGGCCTCAATTTTAGAAAGCTGAAACTGCTTTCCAGCCCTTCTTTTTCTAAGTGTCGGGATTTTTGGACCCTAAAATTTTTCTAAGTGTTCAAACTTCACGGTTCTTTTTCCAAACTCATTTTTTATTTCGATTTATCCTCTAAGTAACATCTAATTAACATATTTAATTAGTTTTTTAATTAGTTCTTCATCTTTTTTCATCTTTAATTTCCAATAACTAGTAACATCAAGTACTTCACCTACTTTTTGTTACTTAGTTTTTCAGTTCAATTTTTTGTGCTTCTTCTTCTATCTTTTTTACTTATTTCTCCTTGAATTTTATCTATTCCATCACGCTAGCCTGTGCCTTCCTTCATTGAGTCAACAAGAATCCATTCTATACCTCAAGTTGAGCTTGGCCACTTGAAACTCAACGAATTACACAAGCTACAATCTTTGGTTGTGGCAATTGTGAGGCATCTAAGGTTAGTATTTCTTGGGCGAGTGTAAATTTTTTTTTCTAACGAAATGAGTTTCTTGCTTTGTTTTGTATCTTCCATAGGTACGATGGCCAATCAAGATGAGGTGAATAGGGTGCCCACTAGGGAATCCACTTTGCATGATGTGGTGAATATGATAACCGCTTTATCTTCCTGTATGGGAGGGAGAATGGATAACTTGGAATATAATTTTTGGACCTTAAATAAAGGAATATAGACTCTACTCCTTTTTATCACCATGGACAAACAAGTGGAGTTCGTCATGACTCCTCTTCCCCAATTTCACCACGGACTTTTTATCGAATATTCTACCCCACCTCCACCGCCCCCTATCATCTTCTGCCACCCCATTACCTACTAATACCCTACCAT
>JACEIK010000559.1:85081-103969 GCA_018107945.1 Datura stramonium | reverse complement strand
ATCTATGGAATTTGTTGTGTATTACTAGAATATGAGGTTTTTGCATCACAGAAATGTGTAATGTAAGTCTCATGATTCTTTAATTGGAGAGGAGTTCGAATGACCCAATCCATTGGTTAATAATTACCGACTAACAACTAAAGAGAAGTGTTGACTGAAGTTTAATCAATAAATTACATATCTGCATCTTTTGCCTTAACCTCAGCTTGTTCGTGCTATAATTTACTTAAGGTTACAGTATTTATTATTATTGGCAAATCATCATTTGTTTTGGTTTTCTACTTTTATAAAGAAGTGCATATACTAAATACTTAGGAAAAATTACTGCCACATTATAGTCCCTATGGGTTCGATACCTGGCTTGAAATAAAGCCACTTTATTACTTGTACGACCACGTGCACTTGCGTGCAATTGGGAGTGGACAAGAGTTTTCAGCAAGGCTGTGATTTTGAATTAATTTATATACTCTATTATTGCCTTGGATTATCTTTATCTTATAAGTTGTGGATGCTACTTGTGGTTTGATGATAACTGAGGTTGTTGAGGGGCCTGGACAGGATAGATGGATATGTAACCTCCCTTTTCCTGGATTTGGATGGAATACTGTCTGTCAATGATACCGAGGCTAATGACCTCTGACATGGCTATGATCAGTGTCCACCACTTGCCATCTGCTAGGCAACCTCAAGGTTGTGTGTCCTGGCTCTCTTATTCCCCTTTCCTATTTCCCTAAACATCCCATCCGCCTTTGGATGGTAGAACTTAGACAGGCCCTTTTTACTGAAGTCTCGAACCCTAGTAGTTGTCGTCCCTCCGGTAGTTTTACCAAGTGCATTTGCCTACTGATTAAGCTGGTGGCCATGGCATGCATCAACATTCTAGAGGTAACACCAAGCTCCACATCGGTAACATTCCCACCAAGGGGGCCAACTGGAGTTTGTGAGGCTGACTGATTCCTGTCACCAATTCCTCTGTTTTTGGCTCTTCTGGGGGGGCATTCTTTGTGAACACGTATAGCCCGAGTTAGAAGAGTAAGAGTGTTGAACATTATCGCATGATATAGAACATGAATGAAGGGAAGTTTCCTAAAATGTCTCATAGCCTCTTCCTCATAAGTCTAGTACGCTTCACACCCATGAAACAAGGTTCTACTCGACTCAACTTTTAGACACACTTGGACACTCTAAAACATAATGCTCTAATACCAAGTTTGTCATGACCCGAGTCTATACACCGGACCTGGAACCACGAATGGCCCCAAGCTAACCCATGGAACGTACCTAGTATGATGAAGAGCATATAAATAAGCGGAAGTAAATTATGGAACAAACACAAGCGGAAGTCTAAGATATCATAATGGGACAAAAACTGCGTTTAGAAGTCACAAAACTGAAGTCTAAAACAACTAGTGTATAAAGCCTCTAAGCATACGATGAGCTGAAGGGATAAAAAAACCCCCAACTAGCATTTCTAAAGTCTGTAAAATGTAAGACATAAAGCAACATAAGCAATGCGGAAATCCTCAAATGATGAGGACTCACCAAGGTTGAGACTGGACTAAATCGGAGTGGGAGCTAGCTAACATCGGGGCTGAGACTGATCATCCAAACCTATATCATGAGACAATATAACATAGAGTATATGGTCAGTACATTGAATGTACTGAGTATTTAGAATCAGTAAAACATTCTCGTAAATCACAAAAATAATATCATAAGTATAAGATAAGCTAAAATATGGGAGTAGGGACAACATGATGAAATTGTGGTCGTGAGATAGTCATAAACATAACTTATTCATCATGAGATGAAACATAATGACCCAAAGTATTGAAAGTAAAACCATATAGTTTCCCATGCTTGAAATCATAAGTAAAAGCTCATAAAAGATCAATGGGTCAAATACGCTATAAAACATAGTATCGTAAGTCATGAACATAAATAACTTAAAACATGAGAAACAATGGGAGACTCCTGATAATTGACACCATCATGATAAATCTTACATGATGCCCCAACTATCTCTCTCAAATGGAAGTGCCATCCTAAGCCTTGCCAGGGTAAAGAACGATAAGGCATGACATCACTCGTGAGCTCCATTGGGCTAGGGAACACTCTTTGGATGAGGCCATAAGATGAATATATACTTATGATAGCACACACTTATGAGACCTGAGTTCGCCTGAACCCCGGCCTACTTGGTGCTAGACACTATTCCAAAAAAATATGCATATGGCTCATAATCATAATCGTGAAACATACTTGATCTTGCATGGGCTGGTATAAATCATGAAATCATAATCATACTTGACATATCTGAAATATCCATGAAAATAATTCCAATGACTTGGACATGATGCATAAACTTGAGTTTTGTGAAAATCATCCATACTTGAATAAATAATCATAACTTGAATTTATAGATTCATAAGATCACGTATAATTTAGAAAAATCATCATAAACTTGAAAGTGTAGATTCAAGAGAAATTCTTGTAGAAAAAATGTACCAAAATCATAACACATGGATTGAATCATGAGGGAACTTATTTCATATAAGATCATGAGTATGAATATTTTCATCATGTTAAGGTCTAACCCTAGAATTTCACAATTTAGGGCTTGAAGAGTAGAGATCATGAATTCACACTTGAAAAAGGTATGAGGGTGGAACAATTTTTCCATTCATAACCTTACATAACTGGGTAAATAATTCACTAATTTGTCTTGAACATTCAAGAGGAATCGAGAAGAAGGGGGTGATGAACCCTAGCTTCTTCTTGAGAGGGAAATCAAATCTACGGATGTTTGAACAGAATGAGGATTTAGACTAAGTTAAACCCTTTAATATGACCCTTAGGAAGCTTAAAATGACATCATTTAGGAGTTAAAAGAGTATAGGTGTACCAAAATGCCCTCAAATTGCTGAAATAAAACTGGCAGAACCAATGACCAAAGGGACGAGTCATTGGTTGGTAGGATGACCCGTATTGTGGTTCATCTAGTGCCTTTTCCCGTTTCACTAAATCACTCATAACTTTTTACTCCAAACTCCAATTGATTTAAGGTTAGATGCATTGGATTGAAGATTCAAAGGGCTTCAATTTGATGTGTTGAATTACCCACAAACACTTTCTTAATGGGAGTTATGGTCATTTGAAGGTGACTGTAGTAAGAACTTATATGAAAACTCAATCGGTAAGAAGGCTCTCAACTCAACTTTGTGCTAGAGGTTTCTAATTGTCTTACTTTGTATCCAATGCACTTCTCATACTTAAGATTGATTTTAACACTTATTTTTCATAAAATTCATCAGGCTTGGGTCTTTCCACGTACCTAGAACAGTTTCAAACTTAGCCCAAAAGTCTGAGGTGTTATAGTATCTCAACTCACGACTGAAATGACAATTTGCACCATCATACCACATACCTTTTGCTTAATTCCATCTCACAAGTCTTGGGTCTAGTCTTAGGGATATTTGGGTTTTTACAACCAAAGAAGATACAATTTATTTATTCTCAAAATATAGTAAAATATGGGCAAAATATGGAAAATAAGTTTGTAAATACTCCCAACATCAATACCCCCTACACACTTTAATACAGTAAAAAAAATCAAAACATATAAAAACAAAGGATACGAGTTTGGGTTACCTCCCAAGTAGCACCTTAATTAACATAGTGGCATGACGCATCATCAAATCAAGAGGTATCAAAGTAGAGAACTACCACCGATTGGTTCTCATCAACCTTTCCCATATAGTGCTTGACCCAGTGATAATTGACTCTAAGAGTTTCACTATTTTTTTTCTTCAAATTCCATGCACCATAGGTAGTGACTTCAACAACCTCAAATAGACCACTCCATTTAGATTTCAGCTTCATAGTGAATAGATTCGACCTTGAGTTTAATAACAATATCAAATCACCACTTCTGATCTCCTTGTTCCAAATATAATTATCATCTTGGCTTTGTACAAAGAAGAATTGTCATAAGCATGGAATAAAGGAGGTTCATCCCAATAGTAGTGTTGATTATCCTTTTTATGCTTTTTTTTTATTGGTTTTAAGTAAGCTCAACCAGAATGACTCCACTAACTAGATAGTTAGCCATATCCGTATACCATGAAATTTTCTTTCATTACAATAGACAAAAGATGCTCTTTGGGGAAAGCCTCATCAATATCCAACGTATCAACCGTATGCCCTGCCTCCACCATAAAACATTTTATTTTCTCATCATTAAAATTCATTTGGACTGTATCCAAAGCATCCTCCATATTGATTCTAGAACTTTTCTCCTCAATCAACACCTTGGAGACCAAATCCAAAAATGGACAAATTTCATTACCCAGTGGTTGTTTCATTGACTTGCGCACCCAAAACATAGCCTTATCATTCCTAAACCTAAAAATAAGTTCACTGGCCTCAACATCTACTAAAGATCTCTTTGCAGCAAGGAAAGGCCTACCAAGAATAATGGACACCTCAAAGTCCACCACATACTCAAGGATCACAAAATCATAAGGGAAGATGAATTTATCAACTTTCACCAACACATACTCTAGAATTCCTATAATCCTCTTGATAGAACAATATGTCGTTTGTAATCTTAAGAAAGTATGTCTCAGCTTGTCAAGTTCCAAAGTCCTATACACTGAGTAGGGCATCAAGTTTATACTCACCCCAAGATCACATAGAGCCTTTGTAAAGGCAATATTGCCAATAATACATGGAATTTGAATGCTCCTGCATCTTCCAATTTCTCATCTATCATAGAAAAGACAATAACACTATATTGACAATTCATAGGCATAGTTTCAAAAGTAATTAACATCTTCTTAGATACCAAGTCCTTTATATACTTAGCATAACCGAGCATTTGTTCCAATGCTTCAACCAAAGGTATTTTAATTGAGAGTTGCCTAAGAATATTATAGAACTTCTTAAATTAGTTCTCTCCAGTTTGCGTGACCAAGCTTTGAGGAAAAGGAGGGGCAAGCTTTGGAACTGATGTCTTCACCCTAGGCACCAAAGTAGAAGAAATATTAATAATATGATTCCTAGATGGATTCATGATCTATTGAGATTTTTCAACTTCCACAAGTATATCAATATGAACCTCATTATTGCTTTGATCAAGACTAATAGGAACATCATCATCAACAATCACCTCAAAATGTGGGGCTATATTTTCTTTCAGTTGTACTTGTATAGGAATGTGACCACTTCGACCACTCCTTCTAATTGCTAACACTTGATCTTCTTCATCACACACTTTTGCAACATTCTTAGGGTCCACCACCCTTTCCACTCATCGTGGCAACCAACACAATATGCCCTGTGTCGTTTCCATCTTTTTAGGTTGGCTACCGTATCACTAGGTAAGGCAGCCTTAGGTCTATTGTTGAGAGATTGGGATAGTTGACCCATTTAAACTTCAAGATTTTGTATAGAAATGTTGTGAGAAGAAATTTGAGCATCAATATTGGCATTTCTATCCATCAATTATTTTACCATGGCATCAATACGGCCCATATCATTATTTGAAGAACTCTCTCCTTGAGAATGGTATGGAGGGGGGTTGTTGGTAGATAGGAGGCCTTTGAGATTGGAAACCAAAACCCCTATTACCTTGGTTTCCATTTTTCCATTAACCTTGACTATTGTTTTTCCCCTAATTAGCTTGATTGGATCTTTATTGCCCTTGATTGGAACATTGGAAATTTCCTCTTTGCCCTTGGTTAGCATTCACAAATTGCACTTCTGCATCTTGCTCTTGGTAGGACAAACCTTGATTTGGCATGTAACAGTTGTAATGACCTCCATCACCTCCGGAATGAGGTTTTACCTATAATCATTTGATTTCCCATATTTTCATGAAACCCTTCTGTGGCATGCGCATGTTTTGGAGCTTGGCTACTTTGAAATTTATTCTTGGCCAAAAGGTTCATAGTTGTGGTCAATTATTCCATGGCTTGATTTTGTGCTTGCACCTCATTGGTGAGATCAACTGTAGAAGCATCCAATAGTGAGGGATCAACCATTGAAACTCATACGGAATTGGTGCCCTCCGTCTTGTCTGGAAACTCACTTGTCTCTCAAAAATTCAAATCCATAATAGAACTACTGGCCAAATGTTGACCGTGGATTGATTTGCTGTATCGAGACCTCGATGGATAGCTTGAAGAGAAAACCTGTTTGTGAGATCATTGTTTGGAAATTCTTTTACCATCATTCTAGAACTCTCCCATATCTCATGCAATTGTTCACACATGCGTGGAATCCATAATCTCATCCCACTAAAAGGTGATCTTGCCTGAGGAAAGTACTTGTTAAGAAACATTGTAGGGAGTTCATCCCAAGTGCGAATAGAATTGTTGGGTAGTGATTCCAACCAATCTAAAGAGGCACCTTACAAAGAGAATGGGAATAGCCTCAACAGAAGTGCATCCTCCGAAACCAAAGATTGCTTTCTAGTAAAGCACACATTGATGTTGGGCATATTTACATACTTATTCACCATATTTTTCCCGTACTTAGCTATGTTTTAGAATAAATTATGTGTGATTGTAATATTTTTGCAAAAGGATTAACACACATGATTAGATATTTATAGGGATAAAAGTAGCTGATTTAGACTTATTTGTGGCTTAAAAAGAAAATATAATATTCGATGTTCTGTATTAGTGGAGTATTTACACTAAGGGAAAACCTATGGGTCGTATTTTGCATGCATGTCAAATTCTTCAGGAGAGTGAGTGATATNGCCTGTGAAAAATGTGACCTTGTGACTTTGTGTGGTGTGCTATGCCCAGGTCAAAATTGTTATACATCATGTGTGTAAAAAAGCATCTCTTCAAATAGTGAGGGGCACATAATGGTATGATTTTGGTGTATTTTTGATTGCTAAATTGCATATGATTCATGTTGGGTTGAGTTAGTTCTAAAAGCTATGTAATTTTGATTAGTGACCTTTGATCTTATATGCATATTGAGTGAATTATCTAATCAACCTGAGTATAAGTAAACCCGTTCATAAGGTGAATTTTATGGTTGACCTTGAGTGGGGATGTAGTGGATTGTTTGAGTACGAACAATGATTTAAGTGTGAGGTGGTGATGTTGGGCGTATTTATGCTCTTATTTGCCATATTTTGCCCATACTTAGCTATATTTTGAGAACAAATTAACAGTGATTGCTTTGGTAAGAATTAGATGTTTGTAAGCATAAAAGTGGTAGATTTGGACTTATTCGTAGCTTAAAAAGAATGTATGAACATAACAAGTTGAGAAAGACAAGATTGAAGGAGGTCGGTAGTGCACGGGCAAGGGCAGTGCATCAGCTTGTGCGACGGCTGGGCATTCCAGTGCACTAGGCGTCACGTCGTGCCAAGGTCCTCGCGTGATGGAGTCCGCGATGCGCAGGGTAGTGTCAGGCAGCTAAATTTGCAAAGTTCAATCCTAGTCCAAGTTGGAAATGATGCAAATTTATTCTACTACTATATATACCCCTCTTTGGACATTTTCTAGGGCAACAACTTAGACATGAATTAGATACCACTTAATTCATGACTATTCTTAAGGAATTAATTTTTGTAAGTGTGGAAAATATTGTTCCATACAGTTGTTGGAGGAAAAACATCAAGTTCTTTTAATTCTATTTAGTTTTCACAATTCAGTCAAACGATTTCATATTATTGTAAGTATTTCATTATGTCTTTTTATAAATATTATCTGATTGTTTCTTCAAACATGAGTAGCTAATCTCTTTAGTTAGGGCTGCGGGAATCATTATGGATTAACGGAAGTAGGCAAAATAAAATAGTGATTCTTTAATGGTGAATTAAGTGGATTGTTATTCTCTTTGTTTTAAAACTTGGATTAACTGGAGTAGGAAAAATAAACTAGTGATTCTTGAATGGTGAATTGAGTGGATTGTTATTCTGTAACACCCCGGATGGGTAGACCCGAGAGTTTAAGTCAAAAACTGCAGAAAACCTGGAATTTCGCACCAATACAACTCGAGGTATGAGTCATGGTGAGGACCTATGGCTCGTGACACGAGTCGTATTGAGACCGGGAGCCTGAGGTTGTGTCACAGGTAGTCCTAGGAACCATGGTGAGATGGTACGACTCGTGGTTAGGAGTCGTGGTGAATATCTCACTGGTGCCATAGTGAGTCATCATGGTTCATGGTACGACTCGTAATATGAACCAACGAGTCGTGGTGAGGAGTTGTGGTTAAGTTGTAGTGGTTTGGGTGGATGGTACCACGGTTGATAGTACGACCCGTAGGATGGTGGTACGAGTCATGGGTTACCAGTCGTGGCCAAATTTAGAAAGTTTGTGAAAATGGTAAAGTGACCATGAGAGGTAACCACGAGTCGTGACTTGATGGTATGACTTGTGGCACGACTCATGGTCGGGGATAGAACTGCTTTTCAGGGAAATTCAATAAGGGCAATTTTGACTTTTCTACACTTTTAGGCCCTAAACCACGTTGTTTTGAGGTCGGAACAGGGTATTTAAGGGATTAAAACTCCTGTTAAGTTCATTTTAGAAATTTAAAGTGTTGGATAAGGGAGTAGGAAGGGTTTCAAGCCATATTCTTCAAGTTCTTAAAGCTCTCACTTAGGGTTCTTCAAGGGAGTAGGAAATCACGAAATTTCCAGGTATGTAGGGTTTTGAATGGGTAGATTAGACCCTATCCATGCTAATTTCTTCCCATCTTCTACGATTAAGTTACCCAATTCTTGTGGGTCTTAACCTAATTGCATGATTTCTCACAAGTTTGCATGAAAGTGTGGTACTATGTTTAAATTATGGAATTTTTAAGTACTTGGGATGATATTGCTAGTATATCTATTATTTTTTGTATGATTTAAACCTCTAAAAGTATAGATTCCCAATTGTAAGGGATTTTTAGTAAAGTTCATGGTCATGATGATTCCACAAGATTAGTACGAATCCTTCTTAAATTTTAAGCATGTCTTCAAGTCTTCAACTAATCATGTTATTATGATCATGTTTCCTATAATTTAAGCATTTAATGTATGATTGAACTATGGGCAATGCCCACATGTCACTTATGATTTATGGACTATGTTTTTGGCTGACTCATGGGCCCAATTCCATGGCTAGTATTACGAATTTTGAAGCATGATATGATTCTCACGATTTATCTAGCCATGCATGTCATGTATGAATTTCTATGAGCACGTTGCATGTTTCGGGAGTAGTACTTAATGCCGAGTAGGTTCAGGGCCTAGATTACGCCCTGATCTCAGAACTACGTACCATCGTAGGATTATGTTTGGGGACCTTCTCAGTGAACATCCCCTATACCCTACGGGGCCTTCATAAGTTATATCACTCCTTTCATGGTTCATACCCTTGGCAAGGTATGAACGGCCTCCTGATTAGGGGTACAAATTGGACTTTATGTATGCTCATGCGAAGTATGTCGGTTATAGAAATCTCACATTGTTCCTCATGGTTCTGAAATATGCATAATTATGTTCTTTTGGCTCAAGTTATGATTTATTAAATGTTTTCCCTGCACTTTACGACTTTGATGGGTTTATGAGTATTTTTGAAAATATTGAGCTTTACGATATACTTACGATTTCAGATTTATGATCATGATGTCCCACTCCTATAACTTTCATGTTTTTAAGCCTTGTTTTGCATACCTTACATACTCAGTACTTTCCAAGTACTGACCCACATATTTTTAGGATCCGATTTGCAGGTTCAGCATCGTCCCTAGCTTGCACCCAGTTCCGCTCAGTCTTCAATGATGAATCCTCCTTATTCGAGGGCTTCATGTTCAGACCTTGTTTATCTTATGTTTCCAGACTGTTTGGGTTAGTTGGGGTCTTTTCCCTTCAACCAGTCTTTTATAATTAGAGGCTTTCAGACTTATGTGTAGTATTCAGCCGTTTATGTTTGGATCTCATATTGTTGGTTCATTTATCTCTCATGATATGATTTTTAGTTAGTTTACGATTTATGAGTTAAGTTTTTCTGTTGTATATGAATGAATTAGTGTTATTCTCACGTCATGGGTTGACTTGGGGTCTCTCGGGACTCTTTATCCCGTGTCTACGATCTGGGTGTACTCTCGGGTCATGACATATTCTCTTTGTTTTAATTAGGTTTAGCGGTTGCAAATGTTGAAACGTGTCTATATCATCAAATTTCTCGACCAAAGAGGTTGAAGTTAGGAAAAGAGAATAACAATGGAAATTTTAGGCTACCAACTCTCATCTAATTAACTTGAGCTCTAATTGAGGATGATTAATCCATGACATGTGATGAGGACAAAATATGAACACCTAAAGCCTGAGAGAATTTAGAGTGAAATTCATCTATGTAGATCGAGCGACGTTAGATGAACTTAATCATCAGTATACACAAAATTCACCAGGATAGATCACTAATAAAATAAGCCTACTATGCTATGAAATAATGGGGAACACAGTTCTANCTTGGTCATTAAGTACCTGAGTGTTGCGTGATCCTTGTGCTATGAAATAATGGGGAACACAGTTCTAGTTTCTTCTCATAAATTTGATAATAACAAGCTCGTTTGTTTAAAATCCCCTTCCGAAATATTGACTATCGGTTGGTTTATCTACTATTAACGCATTATATTTGACATATTCCTTGTGGGATCGACCCCATTCTAGTTGGGTTACTATATTTGACAGCGACCATTTTATATTTCATCGCGAGGTGTAATTTGGGCGTGATTATACATCTAAGAAGTGCTTGAGGTGCTTGTGTGGACTTTTGTGAGTCGTTCCCCCAAATAATCCTCTTTGGTTGAGTGTATTGAGCATGACACTCGTGATAGTGAAATTAGCCACCCAAATGTGAGGGGAAACAATCGCCCTTGCAAAATCCATATTAGCTTGGACTTTTGGAGCCCGATTTCATCTTCCATTGGCAGCTGGTTGCACTTCTCGATTATGAACTCCTTGAGGAAGGTCACCAGCCGAAAGCCCATCTCACTTAAAGCTGGATCAAGATCAAGATCTGCCATGACTACTTGTAGGTGCCATAAATCAAACTGTCAAAGAAATAACAAGGTAAAAGACGCTAGTAAAATACACACATAAATACACTTTTAACATAAAAAATTTTCCAGAAATGGCGCCAAAATTTGAGATGCACAGATTACACCCAAATTATGATGCAAGTAGTTGTGGTTAAATATAGAACCCAACAAAGTTGGAACAGAATCCCACGAGGAATCTTGAGTGTTTTGTAAAAGTTGCATTCATGTTTGTTTAATCCAATAACTCAACCTTTTCCCAAATGAAAATATATTTTCGTATTTTTAACTAATAATTAGTAATAACTATTAACTGAGTAAGAAAGCAAGCTAATTAAGAAAGAGTTGTAACTGCTGTGAATTGAGGTCTAGGATTGCTTTTCGTCATCTAGGTGTAATTTCAATTGGGTGAAATAGATTAGCTTGATAGGACATTGGTCTAGTTATGGTTATCACTCAATATTTCTCAATAGTAAGTGGTCTAACTCACTGCCACTTTCTCAAGATGAAATAGTTTAAATTAGGGTGATTGAATAGTGACCCAATTTGGGTAATTTCCATCTCTTGCTCAAACATGTTAATTGAGCAATATAAATATCTTGATTCACCTAATTTTTTATTAACTAAATAACCCAGCCTTAGTTCCTCTTCCTCAAGTAAGAACTTAGGCAACTAGGGTATGAATCTATGTTTGGAACCACAAATTCACAAATAAAGCATGTAATTAGCTAAATAATTACAATCCCACATATTTAAGCATTAAATTGGTTACCATTTGAAACCATACACTAGGGTTGGTTTGAAACCTTAGAATCTAAGTTTAGTACTCATCATAAAGAGAAAAGGAAGAGAAATAAAAAAGGAAATAAATATAATTATATTAAAATTAACAAAATAAATTAAAACTCTATTGTCTTTCACTTGTGGCTCGCTACAATAGCAAAAGAAAGCTTTATACACTTGAAAAAAAGTTGGCATGCATGAGAAAACCCTAAACTTTCATTTTAAACCCGCTAAAATTTCAAACAAAAATATGCCAAGTGGGCAGTTCACGGCCACGAACTTAAATCTTCACATCTAGGCATTGGTAGTTCATTGGAATGAACTAGGTTCGTTTGCATGAACTGGTGCTTTCATTTTAGAGTTCGTGGAGTAAGGGTTCTACTCATCTTCTTGATCCATTTTATTTTCTCAAGTTTATATCCACAAAACTTGCAGTAGTTATCACCAAGTTCATGGCCACGAACTTCCAACAATTCTTTTTTTGTTCTTCCTTCAATTTCTACTTGTTAATTCAACTCCAATTCCTCTCAATTCGCTTCTTTTTCTTCATATGATTATCCTTGAATGCTTCTTCCACTGAAATCCACCAAAATGAGTTAGCTTATGCTATTAAATCATCCTTAAGGAAGTATAAAACACAAGAAAAAGCATGAATAAGTTGGTGATTTACCAACTTATTAGGTGTTGTCGTGTAAGGCAAAAATATTATTTAAATGAGTTGCAAGTAGTAAATGAGAGTAAGATATAGTATGAAATCTGGAAACTGAAATATGTAAGGCTCTTCTATATTCTTTATTCTTTTCAAAAAACAATACATACCTTAACTCATGCTTTATAACACACGCCTTAACTCAAGCCATAACTCACGCCTTAGATCACACTAAATCACCATAGCGCCTTTGCACATACTATATATAATATTATACATAATAAGGGCAACATTGCATCGGTGCACACTATGATATATGACAACCTCAATATAGCAATAGCAACTCAGCGCGCACTAACACATGCAACTCATGCATAATGAGTATATCAATTAGCTGAACTTCTACAATCACTTCTTTTATCTAATTCCTTAAATATCGACTTATTAATGGAAATTTTAAAATACTTATAAACTTTTAGCTCAATAATTGCACAAGTAAGATATTGACTCACTAAGCCCTTCTTTTATGCTTTTAATGCTTGATTTTTGAATTTCAACAAAAGGAAACTTGATACAAGAATAAGCTTCCATTTACTATATACAAATATTAGATTTCTAGGATAGAACGAATCAGCTTGATATAATGTGAAACATAGTATTAGTACACAATGCTCAAATTTCTTCTTTTGGATACTTATAAGTTCATTTCTAGATTCTTGGAAAAAAGTAATACAATAGCCTTAATATACCTTGTTTTCTTCGATAACCATGACTAGCACAATCCGACCTTTCCTTTATAAGATTAAACTACAACATGAAAGCCTATTGAAGATAATATTATCCTCTAAACACAATGTCATCTTACCAAAACAGTAGGTAATTATATGTCATGTAGAATGTACATTGGGCATTATTTAAGTGGTGCCTCTCGACCCCCTTCTTGTAATACCCCGGAAAAGCCTAGGAGTAGACTCGGGAACCTATAATGCAAAACTGCTAAAAGTTGGGGAAAAAGTTACAGAACGAGAGGTACAATGACTCGTGGTAAGTAACCACGAGCTTTTGTGAGCAGTCGTGGAATGAGTTAGGCCTGGTGACAGTGTAGACAACGGGTGTCACAATGACCCGTTGTGAGGAAGGAAGGCCCATTGTCTGGAGTCATGGTAGGATAGTGTACTTTTTTAGTGGAGACGACTGATGGGAACCACGACCCACTGTAGGACACTACTAGTCGTGGTTAGGCTCGTTGTGAAGGAGTTAAGATTTTTAGAAGAGGGAAACAACGACTTGTTCAACGGCCCTTTGGAACCTAGAATGACTCATCCTGTTCATCTGTGGTTTGATTTCGAGATATGGTTGGGATAGTGCATAGCACGGGGTAGATACCACGGGTCATGGTATCTTCCAACGACCCATTGGTTCACCCGTTGTTTGGCCTAGTGATCAGTTTTCAGTGAATTTAGTAAGGGCATTTCTGTCATTTCCTAGTCCTAAGGCCCTATACTACGTCATTTAAAACTCATTTTGAAGGGTTTTGAGAGGGTAAAAGCCTACTCTAAGTTATTCTTATCATGCATTCAAGTTTGAAGGAGTGAAGAGGTGATTCAAGGACAACTTTCAAGGGTTTCATTGGAATCTTAGCATGGGCAATTAGAGGGTGTTAGATTTTACCATTCCTAGTTATGTAAGGCTATGAGTGGATGCTTCCTTCCACACCCATGCCCAAATTTTATCAAAATATGATGAAATGCCTATGATCAAGTATGGGGTTTTACCCAATTGTATAATTCTACAATTTCGATACATGGGTATGATTAGATTGCATTTATATGGATGAATTGTAAGCTTGGGCAGATTCTAAATTGTTTTCAATAACAAATATTGTTTTCCAAAAATCTTGAATCTAAAATGCCCATGGGTGAGAAGTTCATAAAAGTAGTGAATGATGATGAATGCATGATGATGTTGAGATTTAATGATGAAAAACATGTTTATAAGTTATCCATGATTATGATGTTTTTTTCAAGATGAATTGAGTAGATCCAAGTATGATAAAGCTTTGGGCAATACCCACATGTTGATTTAAAATAATGATTTTTCCGAAATGAGCTTACCACATCGTTTGAAGCGAAGTCTCCCAAAATTTCATGTTTGCTAGCTTGTGGTATGTTGAGTTAAGATGTTCCTATGTATAGATTACCACATGAATTGGAGTAGATGCTCCCACTTCTATTTTATCTTCTGGTATGTTTCAAAATAAAGTTTCTCATATGCATAAATTCATAATTGAGATGTATTTCATTGTTTAGCTTTGTCAAAGGACAATGTTGAGCTTCATTTTTATATGATGTCGAGTCTATGCATGATTTCATTAATGACTTTGTCAATAGACAATGTTGAGCTTCGTGTTATACGATGTTGAGTTATGCATGATTTTATCTTGAGCTTCGTCAATAGACGATGTTGAGCTTCGTTATATACGATGTAGAGCATTGCATGTTTTTTTTGGGAGAAGAGTCTAGCACCGAGCGGGTTAAGGGTCGATCAACCTATGCCCCAAAACTACGCGCCAACGTAGGTTGATACTATTATATTCTTGGGACCTCCCTTGTGAGCTATCCCCGGCCTGATTTGGCCTTTGCGCTTGATATCGATATCATGGTATTGTCCATCTCCCTGGCAAGGCTATGGACAGCTCTACCCACTTGAGTGTGATAGTTGGGATCACGTAAGCTATATCGTGGTATGTCGGTTAAGTGACGAGTCTCCCACTGTCTTTATCTTCCAGATTTGCATTTTCATTACTCATGATGATTACCTTATGCATGTATGTTCTAAAAGTAAGGTTTGACTCATTGTTCGGCTTTTGATGTAAATGTATTGTTCAGCTTTGAGTCATTCGAGTCATTCATGATGTTGTAAAGCTAAGCGTGACCATGCCATGATAAGATTTCTATTTCAGAATGAATGCATGTAGCCCTTGTACTTATACTTGAAAGCTTATGATATGGTATGAATGTTTAAATGTTTTACTTTGCTAAAGTGGTTTACTTACCTTGCGTACTCGGTACATTTCACACGTTGATCGCATACTTTCTATGCTGCATCATTTCATGATGCAGGACCTGATTGTCCTATTCACCCCCCTACCCCCCCCTCCGTAGTCGCGTGCCAAAGTTAGCTTCTGCATGATTGGTGAGTCTTCATCATTCGGGGACTACACTTTCAGCTTCATGTCATATTTCAGTTTCCACATTATTGAGTTAGTTGGGGGTTTGTCCCATTAACTCATCTAGACTAGAGGCTTTCAGACTTATGTATGTATAACTTCGGATATTATTCTGATGTGACGTTGTATGAGACTTCCACTGAGTTATAATTATGTTTTCTTCAGTTTATCGAATGAGTTAGTAGTACGCTTATTCCATGGGTTGACTTGGGGTCTCTCGGGGTCCCTTGTCCCATTTCTATGATTCGGGTCTACGCTTGGGTCGTGAAAAACTTGGTATCAGAGCCATAGGTTTGATGTGTCCTAGGGAGTCTGAAAGCCGCATTAGGTAGAGTCTTTTTTCATGGGTGTGAAGCGCTCCACACGTATGACAAAGAGGCTACTAGACGTTTTAGGAAATTTTCCCTTCTTTTATGATCTATGTCGTGTGATAAAAAGCCTTTCTATCATTCTAATTCATGCTATTCGCGATTGCAAAATCATGGCTCCTCAAAGGATGAAAGGAGGAATGGAGGTGGTGAGGGCCATGAGGATGGAAACGATCATGAGCATCAGCCAGCCCCATCAGTTCAGCAGCCTCAGGCACTGGAGCCAGCCTCTCATGCTGAGTTCCAAGCTGCCATTCAGATGCTTGTGAAAGCCTTGACCGCTCAGGTCAATCAGCAGGACATTGCGCATATTCCACAAAATGGCAATGCAACGGCGGTCAGAGTCAGGGACTTCTTGAGAATGAACCTTCTGGAGTTTCTGGGGTCCAAGGTAGATGAGGACCCGCATGATTTCATTGATGAGATTGTCAAGATCACCCAGGTTAGGGGGGGTGAGTAGTGTTGAGTGCGCAGAGTTGGCCTCCTACCAGTTGAAGGGGGTTGCGCATATTTGGTTCCGCCAGTGGAAGGACAGCAGGGTCGCTAAAGTAGGCCCAGTTACATGGGAGGATTTTCAGGTTGCATTCCTCGACCGATTCTTCCCTCGAGAGATGAGGGAATTTAAAGAAGATGAATTTGTGAATTTGAAGAAAGGAAGGATGAATGTTCAGGAGTATGCCCTTGAGTTAACCCTCCTATCTAAGTATGCCCTGGAGTTAGTGGTCGACCAGCGGGCGCAGGTGAGTAGGTTTGTGCATGGTATAGCATGATATTTTGACAAGGACTGCAGGACAGCTATGCTTCATCAGTACATGGACTTCCCTCGCATTGTTTTGTACGCTCAGCAGATGGAGGCATCACATTCGAGGGAGAGGGAGGCCAAGAGGGCTAGGACTGAGGACCACAGATTCTCTCAGCAGAGGTACAGTGGTAGGCACCGACAGCAGACCCACTAGAGATCATCAGCCCCATCATCTTCAGCGTTGAGTGTGCCATCTAGGCCCAAACATGATCAGAGAGGGCGAGCGTTAGGCTCGAGGGGTCATAGCAGTAGGCCCGTGGACTCCAACATTCCATCTTGTCGCAAGTGCAACCGAGGGCACACAGGTCAGTGTTTTGCAGGGTTAGGAGCTTATTTTGGGTGTGGGCAGCCAGGACATATGCTCAAAGATTGTCCCGCTGTGAGACAGGATCAGGTTGCGGGCTGAGGACCAGCTTCTAGTTAAGCAGCCCCTCCCCCACGCACAGCACATCAGGGGGCATCTACTAGTGCAGCTGGCAGGCCGCGCCAGAACAGATTCTATGCCTTAGTCACTCGTCAGGAGCAGAAGGCTTCACCAAATGTAGTCACCGGTATGTTGAGAGTCTTTCATGTTGATGTATATGCATTTCTAGATCTGGAGGCTTCCCTATCTTTTGTGACACCATATATAGCCAGTATCTTCGTAGTCGGTCCCAATGTCTTATCAGAGCCCTTCTTAGTTTCTACTCCCGTAGGTGACTCAGTTATAGCTAGACGAGTGTATAGATATTGCCTGGTCTCAGTTCTTCATAAGGTCACCTCAGCAGACCAAATAGAGTTAGCCATGACTGATTTTGATATTATTCTCAGCATGGATTGACTATTTGCGTGTTATGCTTTAGTTAATTGTAGGACCCGGTCAGTAGAGTTCAGATTTTCGTGAGAGTCTGTCTTAGAATGGGAGGGTAGTTCAGCTGTGCCTATAGGGTGATTTATTTCCTACTTTAAGGCTAGAAAGATGATTTATAAGGGTTGCATGTACCATCTAGTTAAGGTTAAGGATGTGGAGTCCGAGACCTTGACTATCTAGTCCGTACTAGTAGTACGTGAGTATCTAGAGGTCTTTCCTAATGATTTTCCAGGTGTCCCTCCCGAGCAGGAGATTTATTTCGGTATAGATCTTCTTCCCGAAATGCAACCTATATCTATTCTGCCATATAGAATGTCTCTAGCTAAGCTAAAAGAGTTGAAAGATCAGTTGAAGCATACCTTAACCTCGGCTTATCCGACTAACGGACGAAGCTCGTCAGTACTCCAACTATTTCTCCCAACTTCATTCACATATATGTCAATTAGGACTAAATACACCAATATTCTAAAAGAAAATGTCACTTTCGATATATTTGTAGCCCAAACTTTGGCTTATCGAAAGACGGTCAAAAACTTGCTATTTCTCGAAAGTCCAGAAGGGAGAAATATTCACTTTAAGGCTAGGAGTATATTGACNAGTCCAGAAGGGAGAAATATTCACTTTAAGGCTAGGAGTATATTGACACTAATTTGGAGCAATTCCACTTACCTTAGCTCGGTAGCACGATGATTTGCCGACCGAATTTCGCGAAATTAAATCCGTAGGAATGCTCCCTGCTGCTAAATACCTCGGTATCTGAGGTTAATTTGAGTTTGGACTGCGTTTGACGGCATAATCGATCGAAAATTATAAATATTTTACGTGCCCTCTGTTTCTCTCGCGAGCTCTCTGGAAATTATCAAGTGATTAATGAATTAAACCGATGTGGAGGCTTTATATACTTGTGCCTGGATAGGGCCAACGTGTCACGGAGCCAACGCGGAGGCTCCCCCTCCGTGAAACATTGCCATCACGGAGGGGCTCTGCCCCGGCTCCTTCCGCGATGGTTCAACAGGTTTCTTGTCCGGTCTCTTCCCGGGAATTTTTCTAGCATGTATGGCTTTAAAATACTCTTAACCAACACATGAATAGGCCATCTATGTGTTGGGAATTTTTACGGGGTGTAACAATTCGGTATCAATTTAATCA
>JACEIK010000559.1:58668-72246 GCA_018107945.1 Datura stramonium | reverse complement strand
GTAATGAATCGTAGGGTGCCTCGTGGTGACAACATAGATGAAATTTCTAGTGGAGGCAATGGATGAAGACCATGAGTCGTGGCCATGGAAAATGACTCATCGATTCCCTCGTTGGGACTGGCAGTCTGTTTTTCCCTGCGAGTTTATTAAGAGCTTTTTCGTAATTTATATGATCCTAAGGCCTAAACTACATCATTTTAAGCTCTTAATATTGAGTTTTAAGAAGGGTAAATACATTCTAACCCATTCCTAATTCATGTATGCAAGTTTAGAGGCTTTGGAGAGGTGATCAAGTCTAGTTCTCCAAGTTCTTCATCAATTCTTCATTGGGCAATCTAGGGAGTTGTAGAATCGGTCCTTCTCAGGTATGTAGGGTTGTGAATGGGTGGAATTCTTTTGATAATTCTATGGGGTTTTATCCCAATTCGTATTAATTCCTTATGATCTATCTATGGATTAATCTCTCTAATGTATAAATTCATGTTTTATGAATCATGGGCAGATTATACAGCTATTTAGATTTAAATTCCTACAAACTATGGACAATTATGCTTTCATGAAAGTTCGAATTATGATCCCATTTTGATTTTGATGTTCATTAACAAATTATGTTTTATGGCTTATGATATGATTTCTCTCAAGCACTTACCATGGATTTATGAGATATCAAGTATATACATGTTTTACAAGTATGCACGAACCTCATGATTTATGGATTTATGATTTTGCCCGACTCACGGGCCTTATTTCATGTGTAGTTCATGTATTTCAAGCGTTCTTATGATTATCATGATTTTAAACTAGCCTATGAATCTCATGTATAATATCTTATGAGCACTATATATGTTTTGGAAGTAGTATTTAACAGCGAGTAAACCCGCGATCCAAGCATACCCTGACTCTCAAAACTACGCACCAACATAGACATGATGGGACCTCCTTTTTTACTATACCTTTTTCTCAAATGAGCCTTTCATGAGTGATATAATGCCTATTTTCATGGTTTTACCCTTGTCAAGGTACGAACACCCTCTCGACTAGGGGTTTACAGGTCGGGCTCCACGTGTGCTCATATGGGGTATGTTGATAATTAGAATCTCCCACTCTTCCTCATGATTTATGTATGGTTATGATTACATACTTTGGCTCAAGTCATGTTTAATAAATCTTTTCTCCTATGATTATGATTATAAATGATTTACGAATGTTTTGAAAACCTTGAGCCTTATTTTTACATTATGATATTTAAATAATGATCATGTTGTCCCACTCTTATGAACTTTTATGTATTTTAAGTATTCATTTTATTTACCTTGCATACTCGGTACATTCCAAGTACTGAACGCACACGCAATGTTGTATGGTCTCATGATATAGGTCCGAGGGATCTTTCTCAGCAGTATCCTTAGCCCCTGCTTTCCCACTCAAATCTGTCTAGCTAGCATCGTGAGTCCTTATCCTCCGAGGAAATTCAATATCCATAGTTGTTTTGTCTCCCTTCAATTTCAGACTTGTTGGGTTAGTTGGGGGTGTTGTCCCATCAACCCATCAGATATGTTAGAGGCTTTCAAACTTTGCATAGTGATTAACTTGTTGTGTATGATGTAAATCATAGTTCTGATGTTATGTTATGTTTATACTTCCACTATGTTTATTATGTTAAATATTCCACTTGTATTGACTGAGTTAGATGTATGTTCATGCCATGGGTCGACTTGGAGTCTCTCGGGGCTCCTCGTCCTATGTCTCGATCCGGACCTATGTTCGGGTCATGACAAACTTGGTATCAGACTAATAGGTTTTGAAGTGTTATAGGGTGTCTAAAAGCCACGTTAAGTAGAGTCTTTTTCATGGATGTGAAGCGCGCCACACTTATGACGAAGAGGCTATGATACGTTTTGGAAATGTTCCCTTCTATCATGATCTATGTCGTGCGATGAAATGTCTCTCTATTCTTCTAACTCATGATATACGCATTTGTAGAGTCATGCCTCCCTGCATAGTCAATGTAAGAAGAAATGGAAACGAAAATGGCCACGAGGGTGGCAATGGGGATGAACACCAACAGGCCCCACCAGTCCATGCGGAGCACATACCCGAGGCGGTTTCCGACGCAGAGTTCAGGGGAGCCATCCAGATATTAGCCCAGGCCCTGACCACCCAGGTCAATCAGTAGGTGATAGCACATGTCCCTCAGAACAGGCCTGCGGTGGCGGCGAGAGTTAGAGACTTTCTGAGGATGAACCCTCCCAAGTTCCTCGGATCGAAGGTGGATGAGGACCCACATGAGTTCATTGAGGAAATTTTGAAGATCACCTAGATTATGGGGGTGACTGGGGAGGAGNGTGCTGATTTGGCCTCATATCAGTTGAAGGGGGTCGCGCATATTTGGTTGAAATATTTGAAGGATAGTAGGGCGGTTTGAGCAGGCTCTGTCACTCGGGATGAGTTCATGTTGCTTTTCTTGATTGCTTCTTCCCTCGGGAGATGAGGTAGCTGAAAGAGGCCATGTTTGTGAATCTTAATCAAGGTGAGATGATGATTCAAGAGTATTCCTTGGAGTTCACACATTTGTCAAGGTATGCACCTGAGTTGGTGGCAGATCAAAGGATCCGTGTGAGCAGGTTCATACACGGGATAGCAGACTCCTTGGTCAGGGATTGTCGAATCGTGATGCTTCTCTAGGATATTGACTTTTCTCGGATAGTCCTATACACCCAGCAGATGGAGGTGGTATAGATGAGTGAGCAGGAGAGGGAGGCCAAGAGGGCCGGGACTGATAGCATCGAATTCTCCCAGTCAAGGATTAATGGGCACCATCAACAGCCCCAGCAGAGATCTTTAGCCCCAGCACCATCATCAGCAAGTGTCCCATGCCGATCCAGACTTGATCAGAGGGGTAGAGCATCAGGCTCGAGGGGCCAGGGGAGCATTTCAGGAGATTGCACTTTTCCAGCCTATGCGAAGTGTGCCAAGAACCACCCAGGGGGTGTTTAGTTCGTTCAGGCGCTTATTTCTGGTGTGGCAAACCCGGAAACAGGCTCAAAGATTGCCCTTCAGCCAGATCAGGAGATGGTGGAGCTCGTACTTCAGCCTCTAGTCAATAGCTCCGGCAGCATGTCCCTTCCAACATGGTGCTTCTACTAGTACAGGTGGCGTACAATGCCAAAATAGATTCTATTCCTTAGCATCCCGCCAGGAGCAGGAGGTCTCCCTGGATGTAGTCACTAGTATGTCATGAGTTTTCCACCTTGATGTATATGCTTTTTTAGATCTAGGGGCTACTTTGTCTTTTATGACACCCTATGTGGATAGTTGTTTTGGATTCAGTCCAAAAATCTTGTTAGAACCCTTCTCTGTCTCTACTCCAATGGGTGATTCAGTTGTAGCTAGACGGGTGAATAGAAATTGCCCGGTCACAATCCTTCAAAAAGTCACCTCAGCGAATTTAGTAGAGTTAGCCATGACCGATTTTGATGTTATTCTCAACATGGATTGGTTGTTTGCATGCTACACCTCAGTTAATTGTAGAACTCGGGTACTAGAATTCATATCTTCAGGTGAGCCAGTACTAGAGTGGAAGGGTAGTTCAGCTGTGCCTGTAGGTCGTTTCATTTCCTACCTTAAGGACAGAAAGATGATCTCCAAGAGTTGCGTGTACCATCTAGTAAGGGTTAAGGATGCTACTCCGAGACCCCGACTATCCAGTTTGTTCCAGTAGTATGTTAGTATCCAGAAATCTTCCCAGATGCATTACCGTGAATCCCTCTCGAGCGGGAGATTGATTCTGGTGTTGACCTTCTTCCCGATACGCAGCCAATATCTATTCCTCCGTACAAAATTACTCCAGCCAAGTTAAAAGAGTTGAAGGAGAAGTTGAAGGACCTTTTAGACAAAGGGTTCATTAGACTGAGCAAATAGCCATGGGGTGCACCAGTTCTCTTTATCCAAAAAAAAGATGGTTCTTATTATACCCCGGGAGCTCAAAGATCAAAACTGGAAGTTGAAATGGGGAAAAGTGGAAATTGTCATTTGTTGTCTCAGGACAAGTTGTCCCACGACTCGTGAGGACAACCCACGAGTCGTCAAGTGACTTTTGGGGAAGGCCTGAGTGTTGAGAAAAGTCCTGCAAGAGTTGAGACCCTACGAGCGAGGCCATGACTCGTGGTCAGGACCCACGAGTCATTGGGTCAAGCGTGGGGAAGGAAAACAACGGGAGAAGGAAAGATGAGACAGTATACTTAACAGTTGGTGACCACAAGTCTTGGTCACCCCTGACGAGTTGTGATGTGACTCGTTAAGAGCCGAGGAGACAAAGCAAGGTAGTGTACTTGACGATCAACATGATTAGTCATGGCCAGTGAGGATGAGTCGTCGGGGCGTCTGTTAGGACCACCTGACAGTTAATTTTCTATGAATTAGTAAGGGCCTTTACATAAATTCTAAGTTCCTAAAGCCTATACTACGTTGTTTTTGTCTCGTTTTAGTGGGTTTTAGGAGGAGAAAACCTATTCTAAGTTATTTCCTTCCATGCATGCAAACTTGAGAAGTTGAGGAGGTGATCTAGAGCAAGTTCTCAAGGTTCTCATTCAAATCCTTCTTGGGCAATCAGAGAAGTAGTAGAATCAAGCCTTTTTAGGTATGTAGGGTTATGAATATGTGTTTCTGTTCACACCCATGCCCAATCTCTATTAATTTATGAAAATCTATCAAAAATCTCATGGGGTTTTGAGTTCAATTTACTAATGGGTTGTTATGAGTTGTGAATTACATCATATTTTATTAATTTTGATCAGATTTTACAACCAATCCCGATTATAAAATTATTGATTTCAATTTCTACTAAATCAAGCCTATTTAAACATTATTTATGATGAATCGATTTGTCATCTTCTCTTCAATTGATGATATTTACAAGCCCAGCATGATTTATGATTTTAAATATGAATTTATCCAATTACCATCATGATTTGATTATTTACAAGTTATATGTATGATCTATAAGTATGCATGAAACTATGATTCATAAATTATGTTTTGGCTGACTCACGGGCCTTATGTCATGGCTATCCATGCATGTACAATTATATTTATGATTATCATGATTTAACTAGCCAATGAATGTTATAGTATTAGCACTATATATTTTTTGGGAGTAGTATCGAACATCGAGTAGGTTTGGGGCCTAGGTTCTTCCCCAAATCTCATAAACTACATGCCACCGTCGGTGTGTTGGGACCTCCTTTGTGATTTTCCTAGGTCTAAATGGACCTTTTCATGGTGATATCACACTTTGATTGTCTTACCCTTGGCAAGGTACGGACATTCTCCCAGCTAGGGTTACAAGTCGGGCTTTATGTGTGCTCATATGGGGTATGTCGGTTCAGAGAATCTCCCACTATTCCTCATGATTCATGCATGTCTATGATTATGTATATTGGCTCAAGCTATGTTTAATACGACTTTCCTCTCATGATTATTATTTCGATTGTATTACGAATTCCTTGAAAACCTTGATCCCCTATGATATGTTATGTCATGATATTTAAGATAGGAGCATGGTGTCCTACTCTTATGCTGTTTTATGAGCTTTCACACATTTTTAATGTCCTTTTTACTAACCTTGCATACTCGATACATTCCACGTACTGACCGCATACTTTCTATGTTGTATCGTCTTATGATACAGGTTTCGACTCTCAGGCTCATCCCCATATCTAGATCATATCAAAGTGAACTTTCAGCTTATTGGTGAGTCCTCATGTTCCGAGGGCTGTTTCACAGACATTCATGCCTTTATAAGTTTTAGCACTTGTCCAGGTTAGTTGGGGGTGTTGTCCCATCAACCTATCATATATAGTAGAGGCTTTTAGACATTATGTAGTACCCATCTTGCATGTATGTCTAGAGATTTCCTTACGTTACAATATGCTATAATTATGTTTACGTTTTTGCTATGCCTTGTGATTAGTCTTCCGCTTATAATGAATGAATTTAGATGTATGCTTATGTCATGGGTCGACTTGGGCCCCTCGAGGTTTCATGTCCCGTGTTACGGTCCAGGCCTATGTTCTGGTCGTGACAAAATTGGTATCAAAGCCATAGGTTTTGAAGTGTCCTAGGGTATTTGAAAGTCGCGTTAAGTAGAGTCTTTTTCATGGGTGTGAAGCGCACCACTTTTATGACGAAGAGGCTACCAGACGTTTAGGAAATGTTCCCTTATTTCATGATCTATGTTAGGTGATGAGAAGTCCTTCTATCCTTCTAACTCATGCTATTCGCGATTGCAGAATCATGGCTCCCATAAGAATGAATGGTAGGAGAAATGGGAACGGTGAAGGCCATGGAGATGGAAATGATTTTGGGCATCAGCAGGCCCCACCTATTCAGGAGCCTCAGGCACTAGAGCCAGTTGCCCACGCCGAGTTTCGAGCGGCTATCCAGATGTTCGCACAGGCCATGAACGCTCAGTTCAACCATCAGGCTATTGCATATATCCCACATAATGGCAATGCGGCAGCGGCCCGGATTAGAGACTTCTTGAGAATGAACCCTCTGGAGTTCCTTGGGTTCAAGATGGATGAGGATCTGCACGATTTCATCGAGGAGATTCTAAAGATCACCCAGGTTATGGGGGTGACCAATGGAGATTGTGTTGATTTGGCCTCCTATATGCTTAAGGGGGTGGCCCACATATGGTTCAAACAATGGAGAGATGCTAGGGCAGTGGGTGCAGACCCTATCGGTTGGGAAGAGTTCCACACAACATTCTTGGATCAATTCTTCCCTCGGGAGATGAGGGAACAAAAGATAGCTAAGTTTGTTAACTTGAATCAGCGTGACATGTCCATTCAGAAGTACGCATTGGAGTTCACCCGTTTATCCAAGTATGCACCAGAGTTGGTGGCGGACCAGATGGCTCAGGTGAGTCATTTTGTACATGGAGTGGCGGACTATCTGGATAAGGACTGCAGGATTTCCATGTTGCATTCAGATATAGACTTTCCCCATATTGTACTACATGCTCAGCAGATGGAGTTGGTATATCGGAGGCAGAGAGAGGCCAAGAGGGCTAGGGCCGACAGTTACAGGACTTCTCAAGTTAGATCTGGGGGTGGACAGCATGAGCAGTCTTAGCATAGGTCTATTGCTCCAGCACCATCATCGGCTAGTACACCATCTGGATTAGGAGGGGATTAGAGGAGCAGGGCTCCATATTCGAGAGACCAGAGCAGCATGCAGATAGAGCGCACTTTTTCGGCTTATGCAAAGTGCGGCAAAAATCATCCCCGGAGGTGCCTAGTCGGCTCGGATGCTTGTTTCAGGTGTAGTAAACCCAGACAAAGACTCAGGGATTGACCTTCGGCCAGATAAGGGGTCGGTGGAGCCTGTATGCCAGTAACACGTCCTCCTCAGAAGGGTGCCTCGACTAGTTTAGCCGGCGGTCAGCGCCAAACCAGGTTTTATGGTTTAGCACCACATCAGGAGCAAGAGGTCTCCCCTAATGTGGTCCCTAGTATGTTGCGTGTTTTTCATATTGATGTTTATACTTTTCTAGATCCGGGAGCTACCTTTCCTTTTGCGACTCCTTACATTACTAGTGGCTTTGGAGTTATTCCCGAGACTCTGTCGGAACCATTTTCAGTTTCTACTCCTGTGAGAGATTCGGTTGTAGCTAGGCGGATATATAGAGGATGCTCGGTCACTATATTACATAAAAGTCACCTCCGCAGACCTTGTAGAGGTAGCCATGACTGAGTTTGATATTATTCTTGGCATGGATTGGTTGTATGCGTGTTATGCTTTCGTAAATTGTAGGACTCGTGTAGTGGAATTTCATTTTCTAGGCAAATCAGTTTTGGAGTGGAAGGGTAGTTCGGCGGTACCAGCAGGTCGATTTATTTCGTATCTTATCGGAAGATGATTTCTAAGGGTTGCATGTACCATTTGGTCAGGGTCAAGGATGTTGAGTCTGAAACTCCAACTATCCAGTCAGTTCCGGTGGTGCGTGAGTATCCAGAGGTCTTTCATGATGATTTTCCAGGTGTTCCTCCCGAGCAGGAGATTGATTTTGGTATTAAACTTCTGCCCGATACACAGCCTATATCTATCCCTCCTTACATGATGGCTCCCTCCGAGCTAAAAGAATTGAGAGATCAGTTGAAGGACCTGTTAGATAAGGGCTTTATCAGGCCGAGCAAGTCTTCATGGGGTGCACCAGTGTTATTTGTCCGGAAGAAGGATGGTTCTCTTCGGATGTGTATTGACTATCAACAATTGAACAAGGTCACTGTCAAGATCAGGTACCCTTTTCCCAGGATCGATGATTTGTTTAACCAGCTTCAGGGTGCCAAGTGTTTCTCAAAGATAGATCTCTGGTCTAGGTATTGTCAACTCAGAGTTCGGGAGAGTGATATCCCGAAGACAGCCTTTAGGACGCGGTATGGGCATTATTAGTTTTTAGTTATGTCTTTTGGACTAACAAATGCTCCTGCAGCTTTTATGGACCTAGTGAATAGGGTGTTCAAGTTGTATCTAGACATGTTCATGATTGTGTTCATTAATGACATACTTATATACTCTTGGAGCGAGGAGGATCAAGCCGCTCATTCGAGAGTAGTTCTTCAGACCCTCAAGTATTGTCAGTTGTATGCAAAGTTCAGCAAGTGTGAGTTCTGGTTGAACTTGGTAGAATATTTGGGCCATGTAGTATCAGGCGAGGGCATAAAAGTAGATTCTCAAAAAATCGAGGCGGTGAAGAATTGTCCTAGACCGGTGAATCCCTCGGATATTCGGAGTTTCTTGGGTTTAGCTGGTTACTATAAGAGGTTTGTTGATGGTTTCTCATCAATTGCAGCACCTTTGACCAAGATGACTAAGAAAAAGGTCAAGTTCCAATGGTCGGAGGCTTGTGAGAAGAGCTTCCAAGAGTTGAAGGCTCGACTTACTACCGCACCGATGTTGACCCTACCCGAGGGTACAGATGGTTTTGTGGTGTATTGTGATTCTTCGAGAATCAGACTCGGGTGTGTATTGATGAAGCAAGGGAAGGTAATAGCGTATGCCTCTAGACATTTAAAGATCTATGAGAAGAATTACCCAACCCATGATCTAGAGTTGGTAGCAGTGGTATTCGCATTGAAGATATGGCGAAATTACTTATATGGGGTCCATGTGGATGTGTTTACGGACCACAAGAGCTTACAATATGTGTTCACGCAGAAAGATATCAATCTTCAGCAAAGGAGGTGGTTGGAGTTACTCAAGGATTACGATATGAGTGTCCTTTACCATCCGGGTAAGGCTAATGTGGTAGTGGATGCACTTAGTAGGCTCTCTATGGAAAGTGTGTCCCATGTGGATGAAGGAAAGAAGGAGTTGGTGAAAGATGTACATCGACCCGCAAGGTTGGGAGTTAGGTTGGTCGACTTGTTGATGGCGGTGTTTTTGTCCAAAATAGATCAGAATCGTCCTTGGTGACTGACGTGAAAGCTAGACAAGATGAGGATTCGATTTTGGTAAAACTGAAAGAAGTCATTCGAAGTCAGAAGGTGGAGGTCTTATCCCAAGGGGGAGATGCTGTGCTTCGGCACCAGGGTCGCCTATGTGTCCCAGATGTTGATGATTTGAGGAGCCGGATATTGCATGAAGCCTATGGATCTAGGGATTCTATCCTTCCAGGCGCCACCAAGATGTATCATGATTTACAAGAAATCTATTGGTGGGATGGAATGAAGTAGAATATTGCAGAATTCATAGCCAGGTGCCCGAACTGTCAGCAAATAAAGGTTGAACATCAAAGGACGGGAGAAGTACTTCAGAATATTAGCATCCCCACCTGGAAGTGGGAAGAGATTAATATGGATTTCATTACAGGCCCACCTCGTACTCGCGAAAGTATGATTCCATTTGTGTGGTGGTAGACAGATTGATCAAGGCTGCACATTTCCTATCGGTGAAAGCCACAAACTCAGCGGATGATTATGCCAAATTGTATATCCGAGTGTTGGTTCGGCTACATGGAGTTCCAGTGTCCATTATTTCGGACCGAGGTAGTCAGTTTACCTCCTAGTTTTGGTGGTCTTTTCAAAAGGGTCTTGGGACTCAGGTTAAGCTCAGCACAACATTTCATTCGCAGACCGATGGTCAAGCGGAGTGGACAATCCAAACCCTCGAGGACATGTTGAGAGCTTGTGTGATGTACTTTAAAGGTAGTTTGGATGATCACTTGCCCCTGATCGAGTTTTCTTACAATAACAACTAGTACTCTAGCATCCAGATGGCACTGTTCAATGCTCTTTATGGTCGGAGAGGTAGATCGCCCATAGGATGGTTTGAGGTTGGTGAGGCAGCTATGATAGGACCAGATTCGGTTCATGAGGCTATGGTGAAGGTTCAATTCATAAGGGACAGGCTGAAAACCGCTCAGAGTCATCAAAAGTCATATGCTGGTGTGAGTAGGAGAGAGTTGGAGTTCGAGGTGGACGATTGGGTATTTCTGAAGGTATCTCCCATGAAGGGAGTCATGCGGTTTTGGAAGAAAGGAAAGCTCAGTCCCCTTTATTTTGGTCCCTACCGGATTATGAGAAGAGTTGGTAAGGTAGCGTATGAGTTGGACTTTCCCTCAGAGTTATCTTCCGTGCATCCTGTGTTTCATGTGTCGCCTTTGAAGAAATGTTTTGAGATCCAACTCTAGTAGTCCTGGTGGACAGAGTTGGTGTAAAGGATAGCCTTAGCTATGAGGAAGTTCTAGTTGTAATATTGGATCGTCAAGTTCGAAGGCTGAGGAACAAGGAAGTAACTTCAGTAAAGGTGTTGTGGAGAAATCATCATGTTGACAGAGGTACATGGGAAGCCAAAGCCTATGATGGCTAAATACCCTCACCTGTTTCCTACCGGCTCAATTTCGGGTTGAGGTATCAATTGTTTCCCTAATACTATATTTAGTTTTCATGTTCGGTTCATGTGTTCAAGTTTCTTTTATATGTATGGATGTGTATGTGAAGCATGAGATCAGTTCATCTATGTGATGTGAATCGGAGGCAGTCATTCCATTAATTTTTGGTTTAAATGATCAATATTTGAATATGGTAATTGCATGTTTCTATTTTTTGCTTGTTTCCTACATTCAAGGACGAATGTTCCCCAGGGGGAGATATTGTTATACCCCGGGAGCTCAAAGACTGGACCCAGGAGTTGAAATGGCGAAAAGTGGAAATTGTCATTTGCAGTCTCAAGATGAGTCGTCCCACAACTCGTGAGGACATCCCACGAGTCGTCAGGTGACTTGTGGGGAAGGCCTGAGTGTTGAGAAAAGTCCTGGAAGAGTTGATACCCCAGGGGCGAGGCGACGATTCGTGGTCAGGACCCACGAGTCATTGGGTCAACCGTGGGGAAGGAAAACATTGGGAAATGGAAAGATGAGGCAGTATACTTAACGACTGGTGACTGTGAGTCGTGGTCACCCCTTACGAGTTGTGATGTAACCCGTTAAGATCCCAGGAGACAAAGCAAGGTAGTGCACTTGACGATCGACATGACGAGTCCTGGCCAGTGAGGATGCGTCGCCAGGACGTCCGTTAGGACCACCTGACAGTTAATTTTATGCAAATTAATAAGGGCCTTTTCATAAATTTTAAGTTCCTAAAGCCTATAATACGTCGTTTAAGGCTCGTTTTAGTGGATTTTAGGAGGGGAAAACCTATTCTAAGTTATTTCCTTGCATGCAAACTTGAGAAGTTGAGGAGGTGATCTACAACAAGTTGTCAAGGTTCTCATTCAAATCCTTCTTGGGCAATCAGAGAAGTGGTAGAATCAAGCCTTTTCAGGTATGTAGGGTTATGAATGGTTGTTTCTGTTCACACCCATGTCCAATCTCTATTAATTTATGAAAACCTATCAAAAATCTCATGGGGTTTTGAATTCAATTTTGTGAAAATCTAATGATTTGCTAATGGGTTGTTATGAGGTTCAAATTACATCATATTTTATGAATTTTTATCATATTTTACAACCATTCCCGATTATAAAATTATTGATTTCAATTTCTACTAAATCAAGCCTATTTAAGCATGATTTATGATGAATCAATTTGTGATCTTCTCTTTAATTGATGATATTTACAAGCCCAAAATAATTTATGATTTTAAATACGAATTTATCCAATTACCCATCATGATTTAATTATTTACAAGTTATATGTATGATCTACATGTATGCATGAAACCTATGATTCATAAATTATGTTTTGGCCGAATCATGGGCCTTATATCATGGCTAGTCCACATATGTACAATTAAGTTTGTGATTATCATGATTTAACTAGCCCATGAATTCATGCATGTTATACTATGAGAATTATATATGTTTTGGGAGTAGTATCGAATACTGAGTAGGTTCGGGGCCTAGGTTCTGCCCCAAATCTCATAAACTACGTGCCACCGTAGGAATGTTGGGACCTCTTTTGTGACTGTCCACGACCCAAATGGCCCTTTTCATGGTGATATCACACTTTCATGGTCCTACCATTGGCAAGGTACGGACACCCTCCCAGCTAGGGTTACATGTCGGGCTTCATGTGTGCTCATATGGGGTATGTAGGTTCAAAGAATCTCCCACTATTCCTCATGATCCATGCATTTCTATGGTTATGTATATTGGCTCAAGTTATGTTCAATATGGTTTTCCTCTTATGATTATTGTTTCGATTGTATTACGAATGCTTTGAAAACCTTAAGCCCCTATGATATGTTATGTCATGATATTTATGATATGAGCATGGTGTCCTACTCTGTTTTTCCTTGTGAGTTTATTAAGGGCTTTTCCATAATTCCTATGATCCTAAGACCTAAACTACGTCATTTAAAGCTCTGAATAGTGAGTTTTTAGAAGGGTAAGTTCATTCTAAGTCACTCCTAACTCATGCATGCAAGTTTAGAGGCTTTGGAGAGGTGATAGAGTCTAGTTCTCCAAGTTCTTCTTCAATTCTTCATTGGGAAATATAGGGAGTTGTAGAATCAGTCCTTCTCAGGTATGTAGGGTTATGAATGGGTGAAATTGTTCACACATGCCCAACTCCTCTCTAATCCATGAAATTATTTTTATAATTCTATGAGGTTTTATCCCAATTCTTATGAAATCCTTATCATCTATCTATGGGTTAATTCCTCTAATGTATAAATTCATGTTTTATGAATCATGGGCAGATTAAATAGCTATTCAGATTTAAATTCCTACAAACTATGCCCAATTATGCATATTTCATGAAAGTTCAAGTTATGATCCCATTTTGATTTTGATATTCATTAACCCATTATGATTTATGTCTTATAATAAGATTTCTCTCAAGTACTTACCATGGATTTATGAGATATCAAGTATATACATGTTTTACAAGTATACATGAACCTCATGATTTATGGATTTATTATTTTGGTCGACTCACGGGCCTTATTTCCTGGCTAGTTCATGTATTTCAAGCATTCTTATGATTATCATGATTTTAAACTAGCCTATGAATCTCATGTATAATATCCTATGAGCACTATATACGTTTTGGGAGTAGTATTTAACACCGAG
>JACEIK010000559.1:47345-58512 GCA_018107945.1 Datura stramonium | reverse complement strand
TTACAGGTCGGGCTCCATGTGTGCTCATATGGGGTATGTCGGTTATAAGAATCTCCCACTATTCCTCATGATTTATGTATGGTTATGATTATATACTTTGTCTTAGGTCATGTTTAATAAAGCTTTTCTCCTATGATTATGATTATGAATGATTTACGAATGTTTTGAAAACCTTGAGCCTTATATTTACATTGTGATATTTACATTATGATCATGTTGTCCCACTCTTATGAACTTTTATGTATTTTAACTGTCCATTTTATTTACCTTGGATATTCGGTACATTCCAAGTACTGACCGCATACTCTATACTGTATCTTCTCATGATACAGGTCCAAGGGATCTTTCTCAACAGCATCCTTAGCCCCTGCTTCCCACTCAAACCTGTCCAGCTAGCATCTGTGAGTCCTCATTCTCCGAGGACATTCAGTATCCGTAGTTGTTATGTCTCCCTTCAGTTTCAGACTTGTCGGGTTATTTGGGGGGTGTTGTCCTATCAATCCATCAGATATGTTAGAGTCTTTCAGACTTTACGTAGTAATCAGCTTGTCGTGTATAATGTAAATTATAGTTTTGATGTTATGTGATGTTTAGACTTCCTCTATGTTTATTATGTTAAATATTCCGCTTTTATTGACTGTGTTAGATGTATGTTTATGCCATGGATCGACTTGGAGTCTCTTGGGGCTCCTTGTCCCGTGTCTCGACCCGGGCCTATGTTCGGGTCGTGACACTACCAGGATAGAATCTCCATATTCGACGTCAAGCCTCCAAGTCTATGGTGTTGGACCTTCACGTGCTGGCAATTAGGAAACTGGATCAAAAAACCTATGATGTCCTTTTTCATGTGGTTCCACCAATACAATTGTTTCAGATCACGCTACATGTTCGTGGCACCTGGATGTACTGAATACCCGGAGTAATGAGCTTCACTTATAATTTACCCCCTTAACTTACCTATATTCGGAATACATAAACGAGTCTGGTATCTGAGAACTCTACTGGGCCACACTCAAACAAGGCATACTTCTGTTGTGTAATGCTATCTCTTAGCACTACCAATTCCGGATCCTCATATTGTTGTTGCTTAACTTCTGACACCGGGGAGGATTCTGTAGTGCTCTGAACTACTACACCTCCATCTTAAGTATCTATCAACCAAATATGTAGATTAGCTAATTTTTGTATAGTCCTTACTATTTCAACTCTGTCAACTTCTATATCACTTAAGCTGCCCATAGACTTGCGCCTTAATGCATCAACCATAACATTAGCTTTGCCAAAATGGTACAGAATGCTAACACCATAATCCTTCAACAATTCTAACCAACTTCTCTTTCGTAAATTCAACTCCTTCTGCTCAAACAGGTACTAAAGGCTCTTACGATCTATAAAAATATCAACATATACCCCATACAGGTAGTGACGCCAGACTTCAGCGCGACCACCATCATTTCCAACTCTAGATCATGGGTAGCGTAATTCTGCTCATGCTTCCTCAGCTGCCTCGAAGCATGGCCAATGACTTTGTTGTGTTGCATCAAACACAGCCTAAGCCAATCCTGGAAGCATCACAATTAACCACATAACCCTCTGTACCTTCTAAAAGAGTTCAAGACAGGTGTTGAAGTCAACCTATCTTTCAATTTCTAAAAACTGCACTTCCACGCTTCTGACCACTAAAACTTAACTACTTTATGAGCCAACTTTGTCAACAGCACGGAGATAGTACAGAATCTTTCTACAAATTTGTGATAGTAACCTACCAAACCCCGAAAACTACGAACTTCTGTAGGAGTCAAGGGTCTAGGAAAACTCTTTACCGCTTCTATTTTTTGACTATCCACTCGTATACCTTCAGCTATAATTACATGACCAAGTAAAGCCACAGATGTTAGCTAAAATTCACACTTAGAAAATTTAGCATACAACCTCTGCTCCCGGAGAGTCTATAACACAGCTCTCAGGTGATCTACATGCTCGACCTCTAATCGTGAATAAATCAGGATGTCATCAATAAAGATAATCCACAAACACATCAAGGAAAGGCCTAAACACCCTATTCATCAAGTTCATAAAAGCTTATGGCGCATTAGTAAGCCCATATGACATCACTAAGAACTCATAATGGTCGTATCTAGTTCTGAAGGGGTCTTAGGGCTATCAACTTCCCTTACCTGTAACTGGTCATACCCGGACCTCAAGTCAATCTTCAAAAAGCATCTGGCACCCTGTAACTAATCAAATAGTAATCCATCCTAGGAAGTGAATACTTATTCTTAATCATCACTTTATTAAACTGCCTGTAGTCAATACACATCATTAACGACCCATCTTTCTTTCGCACAAAGAAAACTGCTGCACCCCAAACAATACACTAGGTCAAATGAATCCCTTCTCAAAAAAATCTCTTAGCTGCTCCTTAAAGTCTCTTAGCTCTATCGAAGCCATCCTGTAAGGAAACATCGATATGGGTTGAGTACCTGAAAGTAGATCAACGGCAAAGTCTATCTCTGTCTTGGGAGGAACTCCAGGTAAGTCCTCTAGGAAAACTGCTGAAAACTCATTTACCACTGGGACTGACTGGAAAGTCATCGGCTTGCTGGTCAAGTCTCTAACTCGAACTAAGTGAGAAATGTAGCCCTTGGACTCCATCTTTTGGGCCTTAAGGTAGGAAATAAACTTACCTTTATGTGCAGCAACATTACCCTTCCATTCTAGGACTGGATTGTCCACAATTTGGAATCTAACAATCTTTGCTCGGCAATTGACATTAGTATAACACGCTGCTAACCAATCCAGCTGGCTGGTCAATCTCAAAGATTTTATCGGCCAGCAAACCGGAGACGGACGACCACGGTCCCAGCCATACTAGCACCATTCCCATAATAACATCAAAGTCAACTATTTCAAGCTCAATTAGATTAGCTAATGTAGATCTATCATGTATTCGAATCATACAACTGCGATACTGTCACGACCCGAACATAGGCCCAGATTGAGACACGGGACAAGAAACCCCACGAGACCCCAAGTCGACCCATGTCATGAACATACTTCTAACTCAATCAAATAAAGCAGAAGACTTAACATAATAAACATAGTGAAATTCTAAGCATAACATAGCATTGAAATTGGATCCACATAATACATGATGAGTTGATTACTACATACAGTCTGAAAGCCTCTACATAACTGATGGGTTGATGGGACCACACCCCCAACTAATCTGAAAAGTCTAAAAACTGAAAGTACAAAGACATCTGATAGCAAATGGTCCTCGGGAGATAAGGACTCACCACTAAGCTATATGCTAACATCGAAACTAGCTAATGGCGGGCTGAGTTTAGAGATCGGAGCCTGTATCATAAAATGATACATCATAAGGTATCCAGTCAATACGTGGAATGTACCGATTATGCAAGGTAAGTAAAACTGCTTAAATAAGTAAAATCATTTAAAACATGCATAGTATAAAACATAACCAAATCAAGAAGCTGAGAGTAGGGTTGCATGCTATTTTCTGAAATCATGATCTGAACATTACTGAACATCATAACTGAACCAAATGAACTAAAACTGAAATCTGATAAACATAAGTAAAACTGAATATTGGGTCAAACCTACTTTAGAACACACACACACACACAGACACACACACACATATATATATATNATATATATATATCATGAATGATAAACATGCATAACTGAAATCATGAGGAACAACGGGAGACTCGTCTTATAACCGACATTACCATGATAGAGCTTACGTGGTCCCAACTATCACACTCAAGTGGGTAGAGCCGTCCAAAGACTTTTCAGGGCTAAGGACGATACCATGATATCAATATAAAGCTCGAGGCCCATTCGGGATAGCTCACCAGTTACGTCCCAAAGCATATATATGATATGTGAACCTGTGTTGGCGCATAGTTCTAAGGCATAGGGTTGATCGACCCTTAGCCTACTCGGTGCTAGACACTACTCCAAAAAACATGCATATGCTCTCCATCATTTTTCAATGAAGCTTACCATCGTCGATTAACAAAGTTAAATAATCAAATACATATCAATTCTTAAATCATATATGAGGAGCTTTAGCTCAAACCATACCACAAGTTGAATATAATTGGGAGTCTTAACTCCAAAACCATGTGGTAAGCTAATTCATGAAATCATAAATCATACTTGAACATATAGGCATTTCCCAATACTTTACCATGCCTGAAAATACTTAATTTACTTGAAAACATGATTATAAACATGGGTAACTTGAAAAATAATATCTCATCATACTTGAACATTCATCATAAATCTCAACTTTCATGAACTCATCAAGGATGGACATTTTAATTTATAAAAATTGAAAACATGAGTTATAATTGAAAACATCATAAAACTTGCCCACGAATCATAATTCAATAATAGAAACATAATTAGATCATACCCATGTAGAAAATTAGGAATTTCATGCATTGGGTTAAAACCCCCATAAAATCAACAAATGAATTTTCATGATTTAGAGAGGGATTGGGCATGGGTGTGAACAAATTCACCCATTCATAACCCTACATACCTGATAGGATCTGATTCTACCACTTTTCTGATTGCCCAATGAAGAATTGAAGAAAAACTTATAGAGAACCTAAGCTTGATTACCTTCTAAGCCCTCAACTTGCATGCATGAATGTGAATGAGCCTAGAATGAACTTACCCCTAATAAAACTACCTATTTCGAGCTTAAAACGACGTAGTTTAGGACCCAAGGACTTAGGAATTATGGAAATACCCTTTAAAAAATCCTAAAAAAGATGAACTACCAGTGACCACGACTTGTACCACGGGTCGGACCATGACATAACGACTCGTGGTCACCTCTCGTGATCACCACTGCCTCATCCTTCAATCGCCCAGAATATGACCACAACTCATCATGTCCCACCACGAGTCATACTGTTTGTCATGGCATCATTTACCTTCACCTCGAACAACCTGACCACGACTCCTCATCACGATTCGTTGCCACTTCCTACGAGTTGCGTCATGACCCGTGACATCCTACCCTGACTCCATGGGGAAATATTCATCACAACTACTAGCCATGAGTTGCACACACTCATCACGATTCATAGAGTGACTCGTGGTCTGGCCCCAAACACAAAAACTCCAAAACCCCACACGACTTGAACCACAACCCGTCAGGTCCCATAACGACTTGTACTACGAGTTGTTCTAATGCAAAAACTTAGGTTTTTATGCAGAATTCATTTCCAATTCCCAAGTCTAGTCTTAGGAACTTTTGGGGTATTACAATATCTCCCCCTTGGGAAAATTTGTCCTCGAATGTGGAAAACATACAGGAAAATAGAGAAATGCAATCACCATGCTCAAATACTAATCATATAAGCTGAAAACTGATGGAATGCCTAACTCCAATTTAAACTACATGTATTAACTGAATTCATGAATCATACATACATCCATATACATGAAAGAAACTGGGCCACATGAACTGAACACAAAACTGAATAGGGTTTTAGGGCAAAAACTGATACCTCAAGCTGGAACTGAGCCGGTAGGGAATAAATGTGGGTATCTAGCCATCATATCTACCTCGGATTTCCACATAGCTCCCTCCACATGTTGATTCCTCCATAGAACTTTAACTGAAGTTACTTCCTTTTTTTAGCCCTCGAACCTACCAATCCAGTATTTCCATCGGAACCTCCTCATAACTAAGGCTGTCTTTCACACCGACACTGTCCACCAGGACAACTAGAGCTGGATCTCCCAAGCACTTTTTTAAGAGCGATACATGAAAAATAGGATGAACAGAAGCTAATTCTGAGGCAAATACAATTCATATGCCACCTTGCCAACCTGTTTCAAAATCCAGTAGGGGGCTAACATAACGAGGGCTGCGTTTTCATTTCTTTCCAAACCTCATCGCTCCCTTAATGGGAGAAACCTTCAGAAACACCCAATAATACACTTCAAACTCAAGTTCTCTCCTCCTCACATCAGCATGGGACTTTTGGCGACTTTGAGCTGTTTTCAACCTATCCCGTATGAGCTGAACTTTCTCTATAGCCTCATGGACTGAATCTGGTCCTATCATCGTAGCTTCACCAACTTTAAAGCAACAAATAGCTGATCTACATCTCCGCCCATAGAGAGCCTCCAACGGAGCCATCTAAATGCTGGAATAGTAGATGTTATTGTATGCAAATTCAATAAGAGGCAAATGATCATCCCAACTACCCTTGAAGTCAATCACACATGCTCTCAACATATCCTCGAGAGTCTAAATTTTCTGCTCCACTTGACCATCCATTTGCGGGTGAAATGATGTACTGAGCTTAACATGAGTACCCAGTCCTTTTTAAAATGACCTCCAAAATTAAGAGGTAAACTGAGTACCTCTATTTGATATGATGGACAGGGGCATTCCATGCAACCGAAATAGCTCTCGGATGTATAGTTTGGCATAATCCTCCGGTGTGTCAGTGGTTTTGACCGATAGAAAATGAGAAACCTTGGTCAACCTGTCCACAACCACCCAAATGGTGCCATACTACCGACGAGTGCGAGGAAACCCTGTTATGAAGTCCATGTTGATTTCTTCCCACTTGGATATCTTGAAGCACACCTCGTGGTCTTTGGTGCTTAACTTTCACTTTCTGATAGTTTGGACACTTAGCCACAAATTCGGCGATGTCCTTCTTCATGCCATTCCACCAATAGACCTCCCATTGGTCACGGTACATCTTGGTGGCACCTGGGTGTATCGAATATCTGGAACCGTGAGCCTCATGCAACATTCAATTTCTCAAATCATCAATGTCTGAAACACACAAGTGACCCTAGTATTGAAGCACACCATCTCCCCCTTTGGAGAAGAACTCTACCTTATGATTCTAAACGACCTCCTTTAACTTTACCAAAATAGGGTCCTCATCTTGTCTAGCTTTTACATCAGTCACCAAGGATGATTCTGACCTATTCTGAACTATAACACTGCCATCAGTCGAGTCAACCAAATGAATTCCCAACCTTGCAAGTCGATGCACATCCTTCACCAGCTCCTTTCTCCCCTCATCCACATGGGACACACTCTCCATAGAGAGTCTACTAAGTGCATATACTACTACATTGGCCTTTCCTGGATGGTTAAGGACACTCATATTATAATCCTTGAGTAGCTCTAACCACCTCATTTGGCATAGATTTAGATCCTTCTGTGTAAACACATATTCTAGGCTTTTGTGGTCCATAAACACATCTACATAGACCCTATACAAATAGAGTCTCCATAGCTTCAAGGAAAATACCGCCGCCGCCAATTCAAGATCATGGGTCGGGTAATTCTTCTCATGAACTTTCAACTGTCTGGAAGTGTTTACCCTGAAAACACAAAGATCAAACTCGGAATTTAAAATAGTTAAAAGTTAAAATTTTGCACCGGGCATCAGGACGAGTCGTGAGGTAATCCGTGAGAGAAGCCTATGAGTCATGATGTGAGTCGTTGGGAGGCCAAGTGATGAGTTTGGAAACTTGAGATATGGGATCCCCATGGACGTGATCACGAGTCCTGGTTAGGTCCCACGACTTGTTAGGTCAGTCATGGGGTGGGGTGAGTAAGAAAAGAATAGGAAGGGGTAAGTGTACCTAATGGAAGGACCGCATGAGTCGTGGTCAGTCACAACAATTTGTGGGGAGGATCGTGAGCAACATAATAAAACAACGTAAGAATCAAAGGCAGTGTACCCAATGAGTGGTGACCACAAGTCGTGGCTAGAGAGGACAAATTGTTAGGTTCCTCGTGGTGACCAATCATAATTTCCAGGCAGAGCACCTCACAGGCATGATCACGAGTCGTGGTCACTGACCACGACCTGTTAAGTCACCCGTGGAGACTGACAGTCAATTTTTCCTTGCAAGTTTTCAAGGGCCTTTCAGTAAATTCCTATCCTCTTAAACTTTAAACTACGTAGTTTAGACATATTTTTAAACTTATTGGTAGGGTTAAATGGTTTCTTTCCTCTTTCCCCACTCAAACCTTCAGAAAACAGATGGTAGAATCTTCTCAGGAACTCACAGAACAAGAACTAGGGCAGTCTACTTCTCCTTAAATTCTCAAGGATTTTTGTTGGATTTCTTTATCAGGTATGTGGGAATTTAACAAGGGAATAGTTCTTCCCTTGTGTCACCTAATTCCTCCCTATAACTCTTTACCAGATGTAGCCCTGAGATTTCAAAATGTCAAAAATTGCTAGTCTTACTTCATCTAAATCATGTGAAAAGTTTTATACCATGTCAATATTTGATATTTTCCATCAATATGTGATTGAAATGATGTTAAATCTTGTGAAATGAAATTTAGCCCTATTTCTTAAGCTAGAAAATCTTGAAATCTGCATTAGTGCTTGGGTGTCGAATTTTAGCTTGATTTATCAGTGATGGGAACTCCCATGTTGATGGTAGAATTGAATTTCAATCAGAATATTGTCAATTCAGTTTTAGTAAGAATGTTAGGATTCTCAATGTCAGTTACAAAATGTCAGCTGATCAGTTTGACTACAGAATTTCCCGAGGTGTCAGTAGTACCTCCTAGTTATCAGAATCAGATTCAGAATTCAGTTTATTGGTCCACTAGGAGGTCATGATACTTTGGATATGCAACTCTAACTAGCCTTAGGACCCCAGTTTTATATTTTAGTTTGTTCATTAGATGGTTACGATGCTTCTAGATAAGCAACTCTGATCGTCTTAGAACACAGTTTCAGAATCTGGTCTGATAAGACTCTCAGGGTGCTTTCAGATATGTTCACCTGACTATTCTTGGGCCCCAATTTTGAGCTATTAGCTTAGTAGTCAATCTAGGACTTTCCATTGGGAGTAGGACTTAGCACCAAGTGGACCGTGATTCTAGCGCACCCAATTTCCCAGAACTACGTTGCCAGCGTAGGTTGAAGTATTTATTAGCCTGATTGGCCCCAGGATTTATTGATCACCCAGTTCATGCCTTTATACCCTGGAAAGGTATATTGGTTCCTACTAATGGGTTGTATACATCGGACTCCACGTCTAGCCCACGGGTTATATGTCGGTTATAGACTCTCCCACTAGTCAGTTGAATCTAGTCTTAGTCTAGTTCAGTTCAGATCATTATTCTAGACTTAGAACATGCTTTGACCATCAGACAGGGTCTTCTAAACCACCTCGGTATTTCGGTTATTCAGTTCGGTAACTAGTTGGTCATGGCATGTCTTTCAGTTCAGCATTTCTATTGTTATTTATTCCATTGTGTTATGTTCCTCTCACTTACTTAGTACATTCAAAGTACTGACGCATACTTTTATGCTATATCATTTTATCATACAGCTGCAGGATCTAAGTCTCAGCTTTGTCAGTCGATCACTCATTGAAGACATCATCCTTTCTAATTGGTGAGTCGTCATCCTTCTACGATGGAGATTTATTGCTTCAGTTATACTTTCACTCCTCTTTATTTAGATTTGGAGTTAGTTGGGGACTTGTCCCAACAGTTTATTAGTCACAGTGGCTTTCAGCTGTAGATTTTTTTTTCAAACTCAGATTGGTATTTCAAACTTGTAATGTTGTTTTATTATTTTCAAACACCATGAACCAGCTTTGTTTCTTTAATGTATTCACATTTCGCTTTAAATTTCCATTGTATGTATTTTTATATTACTCAGAATTCTAGTGTATGATAGACCACGGGTTGATCTGGGGTCACTTGTAGCTCTAAGTACCGTGTTTCGTCGAAGGTGTAAACTCAGGGCGTGACAAACTTTGTATCAGAGCACTAGATTCAGAGTATCCTCGGATGTCTGAAAGCTGCATCGAGTAGAGTCCTCTTCATGGGTGTGAAGCGTGCCACACTTATGAAGGGGAGGCTACGAGATGTCATTAGGATAATTTCCTTTTTTTCATACTCCTTATTGTGGGTTGAAATTTAGTTCCAGAATTATTCTCCTAACTTGTGCTCTACTTCGCTTCAGTGATCATACCTTCGCGATGCGGTAATGGAAGAAGGCTGGAAATTCTTAGCAACCTGCTCCACCAGCCCCGGCAACCCCTCAGTACGACTCGGTATCTACCGCAGAATTCAGGGCGGCCATTCAGTTGCTCGCCCAAACTGTTACTAACCAGGTGAACCAACAGGTGGTTCCAATCAACAATAATGGTTCTGCAGCAGTTTCCCTAGTGCGGGATTTCACCAGGATGAACGCTACAGACTCTCATGGATCTAAGGTGGGAGAGAACCCACGAGGATATGTGGATGATATTAATAAGATCACCCGAATTATGGGTGTCAGTACCTTAGAGAGTGTCGACTTGGCTGCCTACCTGCTGAAAGGGGTAGCCCAAGTCTGGTATGAGCAGTGGAAGCAGGGGAGGCCAATGGAAGTAGGACCAATAGAATTGGAGGAGTTCACTACAGCCTTCCTGGACAGATTTTTCCCTCAAGAGTTCAGGGAGGACAAAGGTAGCGGATTTCATGAACCTGAGACAGGGAAACAAGATCGTAGAAGAGTATGCTCTGGAATTCACCAGGTTGTCCAAATATTCTATAGAGATGGTGGCCGAGTAAACGGCTCGCATGCTGAAATTTGTAAATGGGGTGTCGAACCTGGTCCTCAAAGAGTGCAAGACAGCGATGTTGATAAAGAATATCGACCTCTCCAGTCTGATTGTCTATGCCCAGCAGACTGAGGGACATGGAGAGAGAGAATAAGCGGGCAAGGACTAGCCAATTAGATTAAGGCCACTAGAGTTCTGGCAGTAGTAGCCTCCCATAGCAGTAGCAGCCTCCCATAGCAGCAGTAGAGGGCTCGAACACCAGCTCAGCTAGCTCCCCTACCTTTCAGTCCCTCCAGGATCGGAGGGGTGCAACATCTAGCTCTCAGTCTCAGAGTTATAGTGCTGGTAACAGGTATCCATCTTGCCCTAAGTGCGGCAAGAACCACCCAGGATAGTGTCTTCAGGGTCGAGAAGGTTGTTTTGTGTTCGGTCCTTTGGATGACTACACGCAAGTGCACGTGGTCGAACAAGTAATAAAATGGCTCAAGTAAGCCAAGTATCGATCCCACAGGGACTAGACTAAGGTATCAATCTAATCAAGTGTCAATAAACTTTA
>JACEIK010000559.1:0-13850 GCA_018107945.1 Datura stramonium | reverse complement strand
CCAGGCACCAGATGTGCTTAGGCTCACCAGTTAGCAGTCCAGGTCCTACTAGGGCACCAGGTGCCAGTCATACCCCCCAAGGCGGGGCGTGACAGTTATAGTATTTATTGGCCTGATTGGCCCCAGACTTTTGTGATCACCCAGTTCATGCCTTTATACCCTGACAAGGTATATTGGGTCCTTACGATGGGGTGTATACATCGGACTCCACATCTAGCTCACGTGGTTATATGTCAGTTATAGACTCTTCCACTAGTCATATCAGTCTAGTCTCAGTCCAGTTCAGTTCAGATCATTATTCCATACTTAGAACATGCTTTGACAATCAGACAGGGTCTTCTAGACCACCTCAATATTTCAGTTATTCAGTTAAGTAGCTAGTTGGTCATTGCATGTCTTTCAGTTTAGCATTTCTTTTGTTATTTATTCCATTGTGTTATGTTCCTCTCACTTACTCAGGACATTCAAAGTACTGACACATACTTTTATGCTGCAGCTGCAGGATCTCAGTCTTAGCTCGTTAGCCGATCGCTCATCGAAGACCTCAACCTTATTAGTTGGTGAGTCCTCATCCTTTGAAGATGGAGATTTATTGCTTCAATTATACTTTTACTCCACTTTATTTAGATTTGGAGTTAGCTGGGGGCATGTCCCAACAATTCATCAGTCATAGTAGCTTTTAGACGTAGATTTGTTTTTCAGACTGAAATTGGTATTTCAGACTCATAGTGTTGTTTTAATATTTTCAAACACCATGAACCAGCTTTGTTTCTTTAATGTATTTACATTTTCGCTTTAATTTCCATTGTATGTATTTTTATATTACTCAGAATGCCAGTGTATGATAGACCAGGGGTTAACTTGGGGTCACTTGTGACTCTAAGTATCGTGTTTCGTCCAGGGTATAAACTCGGGGCGTGACGGAAACTGTATGCTATCCCTTTGCTATGTTGCATTAATGCAAAACCAAGGCAGATTCTAGAAGCATCGCAATACACCACAAACCCATTGGTACCTAGGGGTAGGGTTAACACCGGTGCTGAGGTAAGTCGAATCTTCAACTCCTAGAAGCTCCTCTCATAAGCATCCGACCATTGGAGTTTCACTTTCTTTTGGGTCAATTTGGTCAAAGACGCTGCAATAGATGAAAAACCTTCAACAAATCTCATATAGTACCCAGTTAAACCTAAAAAACTCATGATGTATGAAGGATTCACCAGTCTAGGCAAATTCTTGACCGCTTCTATTTTCTGAGAGTCCACCTTTATACCCTCAATTGATACCACATGGCCCAAAAATGTCACTGAGTTCAATCAAAACTCGGACTTGTTGTTTAGCATATAGTTGGCGATCCTTAAGAGCCTGTAGCACCTCCCTCAAATGAGCAGCATGCTCCTCCTCGCTTCGAGAGTATATCAAATTGTCATCGATAAACACGATCACGAACATATCCAAGTATGGCTTGAACACCCTGTTCATCAAGTCCATAAAAGAAGTAGGAGAATTCATTAGGAAAAAAGACATAACTACAAACTCATAATGACCATACCGCGTCCTGAAGGCTTCGAGATGTCACTCTCCCGAATCCTGAGCTGATGGTATCCAGATCTGAGATCTATCTTCGAAAAGCACTTAGCAGCATGAAGCTGGTCAAACAAATCATCAATCTTGGGTAGAGGATACCTGTTCTTGATGGTGACCTTGTAATTTCTGATAATCAATACACATACGGTGAGAACCATCTTTCTTTCTGACAAAGAGAAATGGTGCACCCCGTAGGGATTTTCTCGGTCTAATGAAACCCTTATCTAACAGGTCCTTCATCTGCTACTTCAACTCCTTTAACTCGGTTGGGGCCATTCTCTAAGGAGGAATAGATATAGGCTGCATATCGGGGAGAAGGTCAATACCAAAATCAATCTCCCGCTCAGGAGGGATTCCTGGTAGATCATCTGGGAAGACTTATGGTATAGTCACATACTACTGGGACTGACTAGATAGTCGGGGTCCCAAACATAGCATCCTTAACCCTAACTAGATGGTATACACAACCTTTGGAGATCATCTTTCTTGCCTTAAGATAGGAAATGAAATGACCTATAGAAACAACTGAACTACCCTTCCACTTTATGACTATCTCACCTGAAAATCTGAACTCTGCTTCCCGGGTTCTACAATTAACTGAGGCATAACATGCAAATAGCCAATCCATTTTGAGGATAAAATCAAAATCGGTCATGGATAACTCTATTAGATATGCTGAGGTGACTTTCTAAAGGACTGTGACCGAGAAACTTCTATACACTCGTCTAGCTACAATTAAACCACCCACTGGAGTAGAGACTGAGAAGGGTTCTGACAAGATTTCGGGATTGACACCAAAACTACTAGCCACGTAAGGTGTCACAAAAGATTAGGTAGTCCCTGGATCTAACAAATATGAAAATGGAAAACTTGTAACATACCAGCGACTAAATCCGGGGAGACCTCCTGCTCCTGGTGAGATGCTAAGGCATAGAATCTATTTTGGTGTTGACCGCCACCTGTGCTAGTAGATGCCCCTTGCTAGGCTGGGCATGCAGGTGGAGCTGCTGAACTGAAAGCTGGGCCTCGGCCCCTATCATGGCCCTATCTAGCTTTTGGGCAATCATTGAGCATATGTTCGGGCTTCCCACACCCGAAGCAAGCACCTGTACCCTCCAAACACTGACCCATGTGCCCCTGACCACACCTGCTGCAAACTGGGATACTAGAATCCACGGGCCTACTTCTCTAGCCCCTAAAGCCTGATGCTTTCCCTCTCTGGCCGTGCCTAGGTCTGGATGGCACACTCATTGCAAAATATGCTAGGGATGAAGATCTCTGGTGGGTCTTCTGTCAGTGCCCACCACCTGGCCTCCGCTGAGAGAACCTATAATTGTCCGTCCTGGCCCTATTGGCCTCTTTCTCCCTCATATGTGTCACCTCCATCTGGTTTCTCCTCGATCTTCATAGCTGAGGTGGAGTGCTCTTCGTGGGTTGAGCCGAATGTCTGGGTGACTAAACCCCAAAGTCTCCTCTATACTCTCTATAATACCTTTTGATTTTGGGCCTCTTCCTCTACTCCTGTCCCCTATGAGTATCACGAATCATGTGGACCAAATCCTTATCCCTCTGAGCAAAGGCTTGTATCCTTGCAATGTCCACATGCTCTTTGGTAGATACTCCCAAACAATCACGAGATTTGTGGGTCCCTAGCCCTTGCAAAAAATGATAAACCCTATCCTCCATTATCTAAACTAGGTGTGGAGCATACCTGTCCAGAGAATTAAAACTGAAGGCAATATTCTTGCATACTCATATTTCCCTGCCTTAAGTCCAAAAACTTCTCAACTCAACCCTGTTGAAGCTGTTGGGGTAGATACTGGTGCACAAAGGTCTCAGAGAACTCCTCCCACTCTGCTGGCTGTGCATCGGCTTCTTTAGATCGAGCCCAAGCCACATACCATAAAATAGCCATATCACGCAGTCTAAAGGCTACCAACTCTCCCCTTCTATCCCTGTTAACGGCACGACCTTCAACACTCTGTATGTTTGATCAATGAAGTCCTGGGGGTCCTCAATCGAGTCTGATCCAGTAAACACTAGAGGGATCAAACCCAATAACTCATGGGCTCTAGAACTCTCAGCTACCTGACATCTATGTCCATACATCGCCTCCAACCGTTGCTCCTGTCCAACAGCAATACGAGCCAATAGTTGAATGGTTCACTCAAGACCCTATCCTTCTGGAGCAACTGTAGGTGCCACAAGAACGAGAGGGTCTGCCACACTATCACCCTCAGGTACTGCTGGTGCAGGAGGAGCTGGAGGTCTACCTACTGCTGCTCTAACTGGGGCCAGAGGAACAGTAGCACCTGGGGCAGGGGACTCGCTTTGAGCCTCTGACCTGTCTCCCTAATCTACTGAAGGGAGACTAGTACCCTCTCTTACAATTATTCCAATCAACCATATAGCCATCATCTATCACAGGAATACTCTGAAATATCAACATGTTAGATTTCTCAATAGTTATTACTCGCTCTATAACACGAACTATTAGCAAAAGAAGTGAAACAACTCCTAAATGTCTTGTAGCCTCCTGATTATAAGTATGGTGCACAACATGACCATAACCAAGACTCTACTAGACATAGTTTTGTGAGCTCCCTAGGACATGACTTCGCTCTGATACCAAGTTTGTCATGCCCCAAAATTGGGGTAGGGCGCGATTGGCTCTCGACTCCAAAATGATCGAGAAACCGACTATATAGCATCTGAACTGTAACCCTTAGGCCAACAGGGCAACCTATCACAATCATTCATAACATAGAAATGAACTGACCAAGTCTCAACAAACATAACAAAGATAGTGTGCTGACAAGGCCATGATAGAAACGGAAATAAACAACAAAAGAGCAGTCAGGCCACAAACCAAGCTGAAACTAAACCATTGTACAACTAGTCCACAAAAAGCCTCTAAAAGAGTAAACAATACTAAATGCACGGGACAGGGCCCCGGCCTACCCATATGTACATCAAAAACTCAAAATGAGCAAACCAAACATAGGGCTCCTGAAAGAAAGGAGCATACCAACTCTTCACCGAAAATAGGCTCCTACTGTATCGATTGATCTGAGCTCTTATCTGCACCTGCAACACAATTGTAGGGGTCCCCAAGCGAAGGGATGTTAGTAAAAGGAAATGCACTGGTATGTAAGACTTAAAGATGTATATAAAGTAATGCCAAAGATAACTGAATCGGAGGTGGGAATAGCAACAACCTGACACTCTGGACCCATCAACATAAACAATGGAAATTAACAACTGAACATAACTCAAAAGATAGGGTAGAGAGAGATACTTTATAACTCTGTAACTACCTACCCTATATGCAGATTTGGTGCATGAGTATAATATAACTGACTCATATGCCAGCATTTCTGACACTTGGACCAGAGTTTGTGAGAATCAAATTGGTGGCTACCTGATACTTGGACCAAGATTTAAGTATGGTTGCATGATATTTGAACTAGGACTTTAAGAGTTTCCTGATTCTTGGACCAGGACTTTATACGACCGACCTAATACTTAGGATCTTTATGAATCATCCTTAACACAATCAGCCATTTGATACTTGGACCAGAAAGAGCATGCGGCATTGCACAATCAACCATCTAATACTTGGACCAGTGAGGGTGTGCGGTAAATAAAATGCAAATCATGCAAGTGAGAAACTGAACATGCAATATATATCTGACTCAAATGTCGGGTCCAACTCAGAGGACTAACTGAATTCAAAGTAATTGACTCAAATAACTGTTCCCACTCAGAGGACCTACTAAACATATAACCCTAGCAACTGATATAAAGGGAACATAAAATATGACTCAACTTGAAAGCTTAACATGAACACGAGACTCGAGTAACAAGACACTAGACCTCACTTAGGGGTTCATAAAATCAACTTTGGATAGTTAGACTAAACTTTGGAATACATGGACTCCATATAAATACTTAGGTTTAATTTAGAAATCTTAGAATCAACTTAAACTCAATTGGGACAACTCAGACTTAATTATGGATACTTAGCATCGACATTCGCTACTTTAGCACCCGATAACTCGGTAACCTATCAATAACTTAAGGAATAGAAGATATGGAATTTATTTTAAACCTTAAGAACTTTAAAACATATATAAATAAAGGTAGGTGGCCATATTGAGGAATCCATGCATTTCACTTGCCTACGTGTTGTGCAGGCCATAACACTGCTATGCCTGTGCGATGCCAACTTTTATCATACTCGTTTCGTCAACCTCATTTTTCCATACGTGATATTTAGACACCATTAATCCCAAATTCATCACTTTAATACCTGAAAACATCTAATCATTTGTGTTAGCTCTTTTTCACATAAAACACAAGAAAGCACACATAATTCATTCTCAAAACATAGCTAAGTATGGCAAAATATGGTTAATAAATGCATAAAATATGCCCTACATCACCATGGAAGAAGGGTCAATCATGGAACATACTTTCAAGGAGGCCAATGAGATACTAGACAAGTTTGCAAAGACCAACAGGGCTTGGTACAATGTCGAGTCTGAGACAGGAGTTGTAAACCACTCAAGGGGAGTGCCAACAGAGTTACAAAGGAGACAGATGGAATGTGATCAATACATGGCCTAGATCAAAGAGAAGATCGAACTAATCACTAAGCACTTTACTACTATGAACATACACAAAGTGCAAGCAGTTAACATGCAAAGAGAAATATACAGGTATGATGATTATTACCCTAATTATAAGGAAGAGGCTTGTTTTGCTGACTATCATAAGGAGGATTTCCAAACTTGTACCCCAGTGTCTAAACCACACACCTGGCGACACAATCACGGGAATTAAGGTTGAAACAATTACAACTATGATAGTACAAGATTTGGTGATGAAGAGCAGGGAAATCGGAGAAATACGGGTCCACCACCTAACGACTCTAGAGATTCCAAGATAGAATCCATACTTAGCTAAGTTCTAACAAAACTTGAGTCCCCAAAATTGGGTGTAAACAAAATGCGCGAAGAGCTTTCTAGTATGAGTAAGATGGTTGATTCACATTCTTTCTCAATAAAATAGTTGGAGAAACAAATGGAACAAATATCAGTAGTGTCAAAATAGAGACCTGAGGATAATCGGTGCATAGTTGTAGCAACAAGAATTGGCAAGACCACCCTGACCAACAGATACTCGAAATAGGGTCCGATGCAGATGAAAAAAATCCAAGCCAGCAAGAGAGTAGAGATGCGCACTGTTTGACCCCCATATTGAGAGGAGAGATGCGTTAGTAGATCAAATCATGCAGGAACACGATGTACTGCTTGACAAGTTCTCTGAGGCGCATGATGCAGAATGTATCCATGCTCTTAGGCACGTGATGCACCGCTTGACAGGCATTCTGAGGGCCACAATGCACATGTAGTGCATCATCCTAGGTTGTGCATCATAGAAAAAAGTAGAAGCAAGGAAGCGTCACAAGCTAAGGAAAATGAGGTAGAGGCAAGGAAGGCTAAATAAAATCAGAAATTATACACAAAGATCCCAAGACAGCCTCCCCCTTTCCCAGTGCATTAAAAAGAAAGTTGAAATTGAATTATTTCACAAATTTGTTTCTATGTTAAAGTAGCTATCCACCAATATTCTGTTGGTAGAAGAACTGGAGAAAATTCCAGGATACGCAAAGTTCATAAAGGAGTTAGTGACCAAAAAAAGAATAATAACCTTTGACCCTAAGGATATCATTCATCACTGCAGTGCAATAGCATCATACTTCTTAGTATAGAAAAAAGAGGATCCTGGAGCTTTCACAATCCCCTGTACTATTGGAACATTGAATTTCACTAAGGCATTATGTGATTTGGGAGCTAGCATAAATTTGATCCCTTTGGCCGTATATAAGCATCTGGGCTTGGGAGCCCCCAAACCAACTAAAATATGGCTATTAATGGTAGACCATACAGAAAAGAAGCCAGTGGGATACTAATTAATGTCTTAGTCAAAGTGGAAATATTCATCTTTCCAGCAGACTTCGTCATATTAGACAGTGATGTTGACTTTGAAGTACCCATTATTTTGGGTCGCCCATGTTTAGCCATAGGGAGAGAACTAATGGACATGGATAGTGGAAAACTAATGTTTAGGTTGAACAATAAGGAAGTAATATTCAATGTTTATAGGATAACACAACAGCCGAATGATTTAGGTGTAATATTAGTGATTGATGTCGTTGATGAAGCAGTTACAGATCTGATAGAAGAAAGCTGTACAGTTGAATCTATAATAGCCACATTGACGAAGGCTACCAAATGGGAGGCGACTGGGTTTTATAAAACAGGGAAAGCTATCATGGGAAGGGGTGTCTATTCATATGCACCTAAAAATTTGGATCTTGACTTGAAAAACAGAGCAAACCCTCTTGCTAAGCAATCAATAGAAGAACCACCAGTGTTGGAGCTTAAGCCACTGCCTGCTCACCTTTGGTATGTATTCCTTGGCCCGCAAAATACACTACCAGTAATTATCTCTGAAAAATTGTTGGACTGGAAGGTGGAATCATTGATCTCCATTCTCAAAATATATAAAAAAAAAAAGCCATTTGGTAGACCATTACTGACATTATTGGTATCCCACCAGGGATTTAGACTCATAAGATTAAGCTGAAAGAAGACATATCTAGAATTGAGCATCAGATGAGGCTAAATCCAATTATGCAAGATGTGGTAAAGAAAGAAATTATTATGTGGTTAGATGTAACCACCCCTATCTCTGATAGCCAATGGGTTAGCCCGATACAATGTGTGCCAAAGGAAGGAGGTATTTATAGTAGTTCAAAATGAAAAGAATGAGCTTGTACAGACTCGAACAGTGACTTGACGAAGAGTGTGCACTCTCGAAAGGTAAATAGCTGCACTAAAAAATATCACTTCCCACTTCCCTTTATGGACCAGATGATAGAAATCCTTGAAGGGAGATGATAAGTTGGTAATTTACCAACTCATTAGGCTCTAAAACTTGAGTTTTTGTGTCGTTCTTGAGTTGATTATTTGGATTTTATGCCCTTTTTTCTTTTATTGTGTGCAGATGACTAAATGTGAAGAAAAGAGCAAAAATGGAGCAAAAAAAGGGCGTGAGAGTGAATCGGCGATTCGTAGATGAAAACCAGCGTGACGCCAGCCAAAGGCCGAACATCATTGCCTCAGAGGATTAATGCACCAGCGGTACGCAACTTGCCAGCGGTGAGTCACTAGTTCAGTCACTGAAAGATACCCAAAGTTCTAGAAAATGTCTTGAAGACTCGGCGGTTCACGATTAGCATCGACGAAAATCTGGGTGAACCGCCGATGTTCACTAGAAGTGAGTAAGGATGTAGAAAAGATACTCGGCACTTCACGGATTGTAACCAGCGAACCATCGGTATCTCCGCCGATTCCAGAACAGTGCTTATGGGGGTATAATCATCCAACACTAGAAAAGAGTTAAAAAGTGCCCTACTTTTTTAGGATATAAATAGAAGATAAAGTACTTTGTACTGAGATATGCAGAAAGAGAGATAGAAATAGAGATATTGAGAGAGAAAAAAGCTTTCATCAAATCATTGTTTCCCCTTTTCGCTGAAAAACATTCTGTTGGCTGAGATAGGGAGATTCTGATTAAAAATTGTAAAAAGTACTCTGCTCTATTTCTTCTTTGTACTAGTAAGTTTCATCTATTGTTGGAGATTATCTTGTGAAGTTGATTTTTATACTCTTGCTATTAAATTTAATGATGCTATTGATAAATGTGTTTTTGATTCTTAACCATGAGTAGCTAAAATCATTAACTAGAGGTGTGTGATGATGAATACTTAATTGGATTGGGTATTTCTAGTATCATCTTCATATTCTTCATGCAAGTGTAAATCTATTAGATTCTCTTCCATCTATAAAGGAAGATCCATTGATTATGATATGTGTCTACTTATTCTTGCGTGGTTGTTGCTGTAAAAGAATAATTAAGTATTGGAAGAGAATTTAGTAGTGGGTATGAAGAAGAGAGTGTGAAATTGGACTAGAAATAGTTGAAATTGCATTCTCATTCCTTATTAGCAGCTAATGGCTAGAATTAGTGCAGTTGCTAATCCAAATCAAATTGGGTTGAGCTAAATTGTGACTAGAGGTTTGACAAAACTCTAGTGAGAGGTAATTAGAAGGCTGAAAAGCTGTAATTACCCACTTCCCGAGATTATTTTCACTTGTTGAACTCATAAGATGACCTGGCATGTCCCGATCTAGTAAGTATTTCATCTACACCGCACCTCTAGTCTTTCACATCCTTGTTGACAACTTAGCTGATCTTGCTATTTTATTTCACTAAATCAACCAATACAATTCTCTGAAAATTTCAACTCCCTCAATTATATTTGTTTTTATATTAAATCTATGTGGTGCAAGCTAACGTCAATTTCTCAATCGACACTTGTAACTATCATTCCCTAGTCCTCGTTGGATTCGACCCCGACACTCGTCGGGTTACTTATTTTGATACTTCGGCCATGTATATTCTTTGCATTAAGGATATATTTTGGACGTTATCAAAAATGGCGTTGTTGCCGGGGACAAGCGCTTGATAATCCTGTGTTGATTGTTAAGTTGAAATAGTTTTGCATTGTAGCTACTTAATGTGAGTTTGTTATATTGTTAGGATCTCATAACTGCATGAGTCATCACTCCCAAGTAGGGGATAGATCAGTGGAAGGTAACATGGAACTCAAGGAAGATAATCCATTGATGTCGGAAGTTGCAGGAGCCATTCGCCTACCACCGACGATAAGGAATGCAATGTTTCATGTCACAAGCACCATGCTTCACTTGTTTCAAATGAAGGGGCTCTTTGTTGGAAAACCAAGAGAGGATGCAAATCGTCATTTGAGAAACCTCTTGGAAGTATGCCAGTCCATCAATATAACAAATATCAGTCAAGAGTCAATCAGGTTGAGACTCTTTCCTTTTTCATTGATGGGGTATGCAACAATGTGGCAAGAGGAACTCCCTTTGGGATGTATTACTTAATGGTAGGAGCTAACTGAGGCCTTCTTGGACCACTTTTTCCCTCCATCAAAGATGCTTCAGCTAAGGGATGATATTACAAATTTCAAGCAAGAACCAGGAGAGCCTTTACATGAGGCATGGTTAAGGTTTTAAAAGAAGGTTGCTCTTTAACCAAATCATGGATTGCCGGATGGAGTGCTTCTCCAAATCTTCTACAGGGCCCTTGATTTAATCAACAAGTTTGTGGCCAACAACCTAGCTGGTGGTTCTATTATGGATCAAAAATATGGGTTGTCCAAAGCCCTCTTATACAGAATGACAAAAACCAACAGGGCTTGGCACACGAGAGAAACAAGTGTATCCACTCATGAGATTAGTTCAAGTGCCTTGGAGGCTGAGTTGCAGAAATGGGATGAAGAGTGGGATGAAAATCCTGCCGACACAACTAGAATTAATGACCAAGCACGTGATGGGAGCAGGGACAAAGGTGGTAAATGTCGTTGGAATGCAAGGTCCCTTACAATATGAAGGAGAGTTGTCACCACCAAGATATGAAGAGGAATGCCATATATGGGAAACCAAATGGGAGGTCATCAACCTGCCTTCCAATGAGCAAACCAAGTCCCATGGCACCCAAGGGTTGACAACCAAGGTTGGAGAAATCATAAGCCACAAGGATGGCCTGAAAAGAATGAAAGGTGGGGTAATAGAGAGCCAAACCAAGAGAGTGATCGCTATCACCAGAGTTCAAACCCATATGTTCCCCCCTCCTAAGGCTGGGAATCCCCAAAATCAGTCGGGCGCGAGTGATGCTAGCAATTCAAAAATGGAAGAAATGCTATCAAGAGTTTTGAAGAAGGTTGAGTCGATCGAGAGTGGGGTGAAAGAATTAAGAGGGAAGGTGTCTAAACTCACCCAAACAATGGGTTCACATTCTGCCTCCATCATGCATTTGGAGGCCCAAATGAATCACCTATTGGCTCAAATGAACCCCCGGGTGAAGGCAACACTACCTAGTGACACAATGCCTTATCCCAAGAAAGATGATCAATGCATGGAGATTGTCACTAGGAGTGGCAAGTTGATTGGAGATGCCCCAGTGAAGCCTAGTGAGGTTGATAGCCCGAAATCAGTTGAAGAAGATGAAGTCGACAAAATGCCAATGACTCCAAAGAATTAAGAAAAGATTAATTAGGAAAAAGAGGGAAAGGATGATGAAATCCTACCCCATACTGAATAATGACAGGATTGAATCAAGAATCCCACCTCCTTATCCACAACGGCTGACCAAGAAAAAGAAGGATGACCAGTTTAGAAAGTTTGTTGACATGTTTAGCAAGTTGTCCATAAATATACCATTAGTGGATGATTTACTCCAAATGTCCGGCTATGAAAAGTTTATGAAAGATTTACTGAAGAAGAAAAAGGTGGTTGATGCAGGCAATGAGAGAAAACGCACCATTGTAGTGCAGTGATGATGAGTAATCTTGCCCCCAAAAGGGAGGATCTCAGAGCTTTCACAATCCCATGCACAATTGGCATATGTGTGTTTAAAAAGGCTCTATGTGATCTTGGCGCCTGCATAAATTTGATGCCCCTGCTTATTGTTAATAAATTGGGACTCGGTAGCATGAAATCTTCATCAATGAGGTTTCTAATGGCAGATAGGTCAATAAAAAGATCAGTGGGGGTGCTAGAAGATTTGCTGGTGAGAGTGGACAAGTTTATTCTGCCGACTTGTTTTGTTATTCTGGATTGCGAGATGGACGCAGAGGTTCCCATTATTTTGGGAAGACCATTGTTGGCTACGGGGAGAGCCGTGGTGGACCGTCGAAAAAGAGTTGTTGAAAAAAAAAGGGTCTACATCGTGCCACGATGTTAACTAAGGCACTTCTTGGGAGGCAACCCAAGTGTTTAGTGAGTTATTTGATGTCTTTGTTGTTTTTGTTTGTGTAGGATCTGTGAAATGAGGAACAAAGGGAGAAACAAACCATGAAGGAAGGAATGACGAGGGAATGGCGAGCCGCTGGTTCAGAAATGCGAACCGCCGATGAAGGAGAGCACAAAGAAGAAGGCTGAGGTTTGGATCAAAGAACCAACGAATCCATTGACGAACCGCCGAATTAAATTCGTGGATTGTCGGTGGATGACTGATAGAGAACAGAAAACATGAGGTTCGGCACATAAGCGGCGGGTAACCGGTGGATCGCCGATTCAATCCACGAACCGCCGGTGGATCACCGGCCAAGAAACAGATAACTGGGAAAAATAAATGGAAAAGGAAATTAAAGAGATAGACCGCTAGTGTGATTCAGAGAACTGTCGATGACCCTTCAGTCGAGGTACGAGTTTTTTTGCAAAATGAAATTTAAAAAGCTAGCCCACAAAATCCCAATTACCTTACCAGCCGCCATATTCTACAAATATTCCCATAGTTCCCCTTTTCCACCATTTTTCCATTCCATTTTTGTCTCTCCATTACCCAACATTTCCATTTACCCATAGTCAACTATTTTCAACCTTTCCACTTTCCCACCTTTCCACCTTTCCCCTTTCCGCCAACACACCCACATTAAACTCTCCACCTTCCCCTCAACCTATCAAACTTCCATTTTTCACCTATAAAACCCCCTCCATATTTCACTAACACACTCACTTCACTGACACTTTATTCTTTTACTACATATATATCAAGGCGCAATTGCAAGATTTAGATAAGCTTTTTGAAGTTCAAGTGTGCAAGAAATCCTCCAATTTGGTAAAAACATTTCTTGCCCTTGTCTTAATTGTATCTTTGGTGCTTGATTCTTTAAGAGTAATACTTTGTTTCCCTTCCTTGTTGAACTCTTGAATGTTCTATGTTTGTTGAATGGAATGGGGATGTGCTTTTGTGTGTGAAATTTTTAAAAGGGTGAAGTCTGAGTAACCCATTGCATATAGTACGATGTTTTGCCTAATGATAGAGTAGGTGACGCCATTCTTAAGGGATAAACGTCATGAGTATGTGTTTGAATGGAATAGTGTTGATTTTATTATGTTTGATGTGAGTGTGTGTTAATGGGTGTCTGTGAATAGTGAGCTAAAAATTTGGGGACAATAGGGTCCGGCGTTTCGCAGGTCAGATTGCGGCGAATTGCTAATGGAACGCCGGATTGCTCGAAAAATTGGTTTCAAGCCACTAAGTGGATCCCGCACTACATCGGCGGCTCACGAACCTGGACTGGCGATTCGCTGCTTAACCGCTGA
>JACEIK010000558.1:379549-391022 GCA_018107945.1 Datura stramonium | reverse complement strand
ACGACCCGTACACTTGCGGACGCGCTCGATGTGAAAAAGAGTCGTCAAATTATTGGCACTCGATGCGGGTGACGTCAAAGATGGCAAGAATTATTGAAGGATTTTGATATAAGTGTGTTGTATCACCCGGGCAAGGCCAATGTAGTGCCTGATGCCCTCAGCAGGATGTCTATGGGAAGTGTTGCTCATGTCGAAGAGGGTAAAAAGAACTGGCAAAGGATATCCAGAGACTAGCTCGGTTAGGGGTATAGTTGGTTGATTCAGCATAAGGAGGAGTTGTAGTCCAGAACGGGACAGAATCCTCCCTGGTGGTGGTCAAGTCAAAGAAGGATGAAGACCCAATTTTATTGAAGCTGAAGGAAGCAGTCATAAAAAAAGAAGTGGAAGCATTCTCCAAAGGGGGAGATGGTGTGCTCCGTTACCGAGGAAGGTTGTATGTTCCAAATGTAGATGAATTGAGTTAGTGGATATTAACAGAAGCTCACAGCACCAGGTACTCCATCCACCAAGATGTACCGTGATCCACGGGAAGTCTACTGGCGGAATGGCATGTAAAAGGATATTACAAAATTTGTGGCTGAGTGTCCAAACTACCAACAGGTCAAGGTTGAACATCAGAGACCTGGGGGTATGATTCAGGATATCAGGATTCCTACTTGGAAGTGTGAAGAGATAAACATGGACTTCATCACGAGTTTACCTCGTACTCACCGGCACCATGACTCAGTTTGGGTGATTGTAGATTGGATGACTAAGTCAGCACATTTCCTACCAGTTAAGACCACAGACTCAACAGAGAATTATTCAAGACTCTACATTCGGGAGTTAGTTAGACTAAACGGGGTTCCCTTTTCCATTATTTCAGATAGGGGTACTCAGTTTACCTCGCACTTCTGGAAGTGATTTCGAAAGGGACTTGATACTCAAGTCAAGCTCAGCATAGCTTTTTACCCACAGACAGATGGCCAGGCTGAGTGAACTATTTAGACTTTGGAGGACATATTGAGGGCTTGCATGATTGATTTCTAGAGATGTTGGTATGATCACCTATCTCTTATCGAATTTGCATACAAAAATAGCTACTTCTCTAGTATTCAGGTAGCCCCGTTCGAAGTATTATATGGTAGGAGGTGCAGATCTCCCATAGGGTAGTTTGAGGTTGGTGAAGATACCTTAATAGTATCTAATTCGGTGCATAAGGCTATGCAGAAAGTTCATCTTATCAGGAAATGACTAAGAATAGCTCAAAGCTAACAAAATCATATGCAGATATAAGAAGGGAGTTGGAATTTGTTGTGGATGATTGGGTATATATGAAAATTGCACTTATGAACGGGGTGATGAGGTTCGAGAAGAAAGAAAAGCTCGGTCCCATATATGTTGGCCCTTAAAAAATCCTTAAATGCATTGGTAGTGTGGCGCATGAGTTGCATTTTCCTGCGAGTTAGCATCAGTGCACCTAGTCTTCCATGTGTTAGCATCGGTGCACCCAATCTTCCATGTTTCCTTGTTGAAGAAATGCATCGATGACTCGACTTCAATAGTGCCTCTAGAGAGTGTTGATGTAAAGGACAGCCTCTCTTATGAAGAAGTTCCAGTTCAGATCCCAGACCGCCAGGTTCGTAAGCTGACGAATAAGGAGGTCGATTTAGTAAAGGTTTTATGTAGAAACCAGATAGTTTAGGGATCCACATGGGAAGCAGAAGCAGAGATGATGGATAAATACCCTCACCTATTCCCTTCCAGCTCAGCTTCAGCATCAGGTACTAAATTCCTTCTCAGTACTCTATTCAATTCCATTCTCATCAGCTCTAGTCATGTTTTAGTGTGCATGCTTGTATCATAACTCAATCTATATGTCTATCTCAATTCGGAGCCAGTCACTCCTTCAGTAATCAGTTATTAGTTTTCAGTTTGAGAGTGCAGCTCTTTCCCCCAGTCTTTTCAGCTTATTTAGCCTCCATTGGAGGACGAATGTTCCCTAGGGGGAGATGTTGTAACACCCCAAAAATCCCTGGGAGTATCCTTCAGACATAAAATATGATCATGCAGAAAACTGGGAAAAAGACCTCAGTATGAGTCATAGTATGACTCATAGGATAGTGGTACCAGTCATATTAGGACTTGTAACAAAAGGGTCAGGGAAAATAACATGGGTGGCTATGAGAAACCACGGCAGCATGTCACAATTCAAACCACCATGGTAAGGATCATACTGATCAGTCATGAAAAAGTTCAAAGAAGAGGTCAAGAAATTCTGGGAAAAACCACGAGCCAAAGTATGGCTTGTGGTAGGTGGGTACATATCGTACAATCCAGTCGTGATTTGAGTTGCAGAGAAATTTTCAAAATGCTTTGAGGAAACTACAAATCGTGATAAGACCCATAGTAAGATCTCACAGATCATGGTAGACTTTCGTGGAAAACTTCAGAGAATGGTGTTAAGTAGGGCCCCTGACCACGGACGCCAGTATGGATCATATGATCCTTGTATGACTCGTAGGTTGAGTGGTAACACCTAACGGGCAATATTTTTACTAACAGTTTCCAGGGGAATTATTGTAAAACACCAAGATCCTAACTCCTACACTAGGTCGTGTTGGGAATATTTAGAAGGGGATTTAGGGGATTAGATGACCCTCTCTCCTTATTCTTTCTAAGACATGCAGAAACTCACCGTAAGAAACTCGGACAGACTCTTCAGGCAAGAGCTAGGTCTTCTTCTCCTTCTCAGAGTTCTAGGTGCTTTCTCAAGGATTTTCTCCAGGTATGTGGGACTTCAACAAGAGTTTTCTTTCACCCTTGTGTCCCAAAATCCTCAGTAACCCTAGTCTTAACAAATTCTAGAAATCAAGGCCTAGGGTTTCCCAGTTAGCCTAAGAATTTCTTAATCTTGATAATTCTGTAAGTGTGCATAACTACTACTAGCTGAACTTTATGTTTTGATTCAATTATACAATACGTTTTCCTAGTCTTGATCTTTAACATGTCCTCTCTTCTAATGAAACTTTCATGAGTTAGAACCAGGTATAAATATTGTATTATCGTGATATTCTTAATTGAATTATGAATGTTAGTATAGATGAATGAATGGAAAGTTAATGCTTTAGTATATTCAGTCTCAACATTTCAATCAGTACTCAATATACTTAGTATTCTCCGAAAATGTCAGTTGATCAGTTTGACTCTTTATCAATCTTTTGAGAAACTCAGTAAACTCAGTATTATCGGTTTATCAGCTTGTTAGTCGTTCTTTATACTATGACGATGCTTTCAGATGAATAAGCTCTGACAAGTATTAGAACATAGTTTTTTTCAGGTCCTTAGACTCTCAAAACACTTCAGATAAGTAGTTCTGACTTAGTCCTAGGATATCAGTTTTGAGCTATCAGCACTGTTAGACATATTAAGGATTTCCAGTGGGATTAGTACTTAGCACTTAGCACTTAGCGAGCCAGGGTTCAGTGCGCCCAGGTTTCCAGATCTACGTAGCCACCGTAGGGTATTAGCCCGAATAGGCCCTAAACAATGATCACTCAGTTCAGCCACTATACCCTGAAAAGGTACAGTGGGCTTTCTCCGATGGGATGTATATATCGGATTCCACATCTAACTCACATAGTTAAATGTCAGTTATAGAATCTCCCATAGAACAGTTTAGTCCAATATAGTCATGATTCTCAGTTTAGTCTAGCTCTTCAGATTTCAGTCTATTCTTTTGCAGATTATAGTTCAGCTTACTATTACTCAATATATGTATTTTTTAGTTCCTTCTCGTATACTCAGTATATTCAAAGTACTAATCACGTATTTCTATGTTCTATATCATTTTATGATACAGGCTCAGGTACCCAGCCTCAGCGCCGCAGCTAGTTCTCTCTCGGCGATTCCCCAACAGCTTCAATGGTGAGTTCTCATCTGCCGAAGGTTGGAGTTCCATTTTCAGTTGTATTTTTTTTTTTAGTTTCAAACATTAGAGTTAGCTGGGGGGGGGGGGGTTCCAGCAACTCATCAATTCATTTTTAGAAGGCTTTCAGACGGTATTTATAGATTCAGCTTGGATTTTCAGAGTTTGTTTAGATTTTATTATTATTCAGTATTTATTATTTTCAGCTTGGGGTCACTTATGATCCTAAGCACCATGTCGCGTCTAGGGTGTGAACTCGGGTCGGGACAATCCAATATAGTGTAGAACTTATCAAGAAGTATGTTCCCAGGGAACCTATGGGTTGACGCCCTAAGAACATATTGCTTGAAATGTTCCAAAGTTTCAAACAATTGTTCCCCTAATAGTTGCCGAAAGTAAAAAAATCTTGTCACGTTGTTCTGTATTTTTACTTGACGAAACCACTTTTTCAAGAATACATTGACCAACTCCGTCCAAGTATGAATAGAATCGGGGGGCAAGCGGTGTAACCAATCACGGGCCTCCCTCGCTAGTGAATACTTGAACACTCTCAAGCGGATGACATCATTAGACATGTTGCTTTATTTGTGCATATTGCACACCTCCAAGAAACTTTTAAGATATTGGTGAAAGTCTTAGTCGGTTGAAATGTAAAGTTGACCCTCTTCCTTTAGAATGATGTAAATGCTCCCATTTATTTTGAATGAGGGTGCATTTGCTCTTGGAGGTACGACTGCATTTGCATTGTCGATGTCATCATTAACCTCTGTAGAGATGTTTTCCACTTCACCCGGTGGAAGAGCTATCCTTATACACTTGTTTCACCAATCAAAGCACAGCAAGTGTGATAAAGTATATCAAAGCACATAAATCAAAATATCTTTCACTTAGTAGAACCAATTGCCTAAGTCCCTAGCAACGGTGTCAAAATGGATATCACTCAAATCCACCTATCTTTAAGAGTATATATACGGTCTATTGCAATATAACTTATCCAACAAAGAGTCGAGATTGTATCCACAAGGACTTAGTATTGGTCAAACCAACCAAGTGAGAAAATATATGATTGGGTGCTTTAACATGCTACTCGAGGTTAATTGATAGAGAGAATTAAACTAAGAGCCTAGATTAATGCGAAAGGGGTAAATCAATAAGAGATAAAACTAGGGATATTTTTTTTATTAGGGTTGATTCACCTAGATTACTCAATTAGGTTCATCAATAATGGGCTTCTTAAAATATGCAAACAATCACGAATCAATCACTTGATGTATTTCAACAATTAAGCAATGTTTATCTCAATTAATTCTTTTAAATTGACCAGAATGCAAAACAAATCGATTGTAATTGTCAAATAGATTCAACAATTTTTTAAGAGAATTGATTAAGCAAGGATTATGCTTGGGCTATTATTTATTGATGCTACTCAAACCCTAATTTTCTCTTTCAATCACAATTGGAGCAATTTGGCATGAATCAACGTTTGCAACCACCAATTTCAACTCATAAGTCACAGATCAATCAAATATTTAAAAAATCATTATTAGTTCATCATAATTGAGATCAATAGGGTTCATAAACCCATTGGGTTTACAACCCTAAATGAGAATTTAACTGTTCATGAGTATAGAAGAAGAAGAAAGTATGGAATTAAACATAATCAACTTACAATTAAATAGATGAGAGATAATTCCAAAGTATGAAATTATATCTTCAAAATAAAGCTTCAATTACAATAGGTGTTTACTAGATTCTCTCTTTTCTATTGGAATATTCAAACTCTCAAGAAAAAAGACTAAAATGGATATTTATACTAAGGTCAAAATCTCAAGTCCAACTTAAATTCGGCATGCCTAGTTCACAGTTACAAACCGTATATTAGATTTACAATCCATACGTTGTACCACAAGTTGCATTTCTCTAGGATCTATCGATTGTCGTACATTAATCTACGGATTGTATATTGGATTTAAGGCCCATGTCAGCCCCTCGTAGATTGAATCTCTAGAACATAAACTCTCTAAACTTTGAATGACGACTTTATATACAATCCATGTTTTGCATTTACTGACCGTATCTGCCCCCATAGGTTGGAGTTTTAGGTTGCATACTCTCTGAATCTCATTCTTTGATGCCATTTATGGTCCATGAATTGAATTTATGGTTCGTACCTAGCTTTGTACTTTTCTTACAAACAAGCAACTCTCAGAATTGTTTCTACGGTTGAATATACGAACCGCAATTTGCATTTACAACTCGTTTGTTCCATTTTTTGTGAAAAGTCCTAGGAATGGTGTCTCTTTGCTCAAATTCCTTAAGCTTCCTGAAACTTAATAAAATAACATTAATATTTACTTAAACTAGTACTTAAAGGCAAGCAAGACTCTATAAAAACAAGTGTAAATGTATCATAAAATTCTGACACATCAACTTGTTTGATTTGTATGTCGATGTATGCGATTTGACATTCTTATAAGTGAATTATGGATGACTCTCTTGTTTGGTGAGGGCACGTGGTTGACAAAAGATAGGTGAATATTTGATTGCTTGGTTAGTTAACTAGAAGTTTCCACCGATGTCTAGATTTTGTGAGTCATCCTTCGAGGCTAGGTAATCTTGAAGGGCTTTTTCTTGAGTTTTTGATTGATATGTATTGAGAGGTGTGATGTGGGGGATTTTCTCTACACGAGTTGAGTGGTCACAGCAGCCTTAGCCGGAGTAGACTTGTTCATATTGTCATAGCTCTGGAGTCATGTTTTTAAGGATTACTAATTCTTAACTTTTTCAGTATTATGCAATTTTCACATATCTTTTTCCTATATCAATAATATTTTATAATAAGGTGATGAATTAATTATTTTATAGAGGATGAGCAATAGTATAAGTGTGAGATGTTGATGTTCGTGCAAAAATAGGTGTAGACTAGCCATTATTTTCCTCACTTGAGTATCTTTAATGGCCTTTTATTATTGATTTTATCACTTTGAGTGAAATATTGTATTTTGATGTGTAGGATTACAAGGGAGAATTTTGGAGCTTAAAAGAGTGATTTGGACTTTAATGTTTGAGTAAAAGCTAAAGAAAACAAATTGGGATCAAGTTTTGATTCGAAAATAGAAAGCACATGCAAAAATGGAGAAAATCCAATGTGGGCACACAGTCAGTCATGTGAGCTAGAAGATGGCCCGACTCCCTGTCGAGGCCTGCCAAGATCCTAGAAAGTAGGCTTTGGGTGCAGTGCCAGGGTAGTGGGCCAATATTGTGAAATTCAAATTTTTAAGGATATTTTCATTTCGGGACCTTTTTGGTACTCTTTATGAGAATCCTTAATACAATTTTTAGAGGAGATTTTATTCATTAGATGCGGAGGATGGAAAAGAAGGTTCTTCGAGGGTTATTGTTCTTTTTCATCTTTATTTTTATCATTATATCTTGTAATACTCATAAATTCTATCCTAAACTTCTTAACTCTAGGGTTTTGGCGCTAGCATGAATGTTGATGTTTGAAGATCGTTTTTATCTGTTATTTTTTAATTATTGAGTTATTTATCTTATTTTTGTCTAAATTATTTGATTTTCTGATCAATATTCAAATACTATTTGTGGCTCTTTAATTTAACTCAAGAGAGATGTGAGCTTAATAAAAATAAATAGAGCTTGTTTGTGAACCTCTAGATAGGGAATTATTTAGCTAATGTGGATAAAAGTATATCATTTAGCCTCACTTAGTTGAATATTCTTCTATTTCCAGATGATTATAGAGATATAGGAATTTGAGTAGTTTGGATAGACCTTTGAGTAATTCAGGAGATACTCATAAGATAAAATTAACCTGCAACTAGTAGCTCAGGAAAATCAATAGATGTGATGATTGAAAGACTCATTATTAGTTGTCATTTTCAGATGTTTCTCTCATCTAATTAAAATCAAATCTTATTTATTTGCGTTACTTTTACTGCGTACCTATAGTTAATTCAATAGCTTAATAAACACCACAATTGTTGATCTTTCGAATAGATAAAAATCGGAATTTGAATAAGGCAAACAATCCTACAAGTCTTTGTGGAACGACATATGGACTTACATCCTTTATTACTTGTACGACCGCGTCACTTGCGTATGTGTTAGATCACAACAATTCTTTTGGATGTTATATATATTACTTGAAGATTTTATTGTTATATTTCAAAGTTAAATAGTACCATGAGTTATTATAATACATGTTTTATTTTGTATATCTTTATATATCTCCCGAATTTTTATTTGGAAGTAAAATAGTACTGTGAGTTGTTATTATAATCCGGGTTTTATTTCGTATATATTTATAAATCTCTCAAATATTTATTCCTCCTTGAACGATTCTTCCCGAATTGATAGATAATAGTATTGGAAATCTTACGGAAAACACTTCATCCCGAACTATATAGAGAATTATCATAGCTTGAGGCATGTCAAAGACACTGTCCTTAAGAAAAATTCACCCGATAAATGTGTATCCCCAAGATTCAGTAAGTTCTTCTAGTATAAAATTAGGAGTCAGAATCTAACAAAGATTAAATAAAGAAGAAAATTCGGCACAAAAAAATATTAAAAAGAGATAAAATTCTATTCATATGTATCCTCCACCAAATGGAAGAACATCCCTTTAAATAGGTACAAGAAAACCATCTTACAGGAGTGAGGTTGTGAGCAAATTAAAGGCTCTAAATAAATGAAAATAAATGAGAATAATGGTCATAAAGAGGTTATAATGATTTTTTAAATTTGATCAAAATTGTAATTTTGTAACTGAAGATATTATCTAATAATGATAGTCATTCAATGGCCAGATTCAATTTGAGAAGTAGAAATTCAAATTGTCTATTACAATAATAATATCAGATATTAAAAAATAATATCTTTATTTAAGATATCAAATTATTTTTTTAGCAATGTTCCCATATATCTTAAAAAGAATATCAATGAATAAAATGAAGTAAGAAGTTTTACTGGGTTTCTATACATGAGTACGATGCGTCAAATCTGGTGTCTCGTAGACTTTAGACTTAGATAAAACAAGATAAAATTTATAAAATAATTGGTGAAGTTTAGAACTTCTATGAACCAAGAATTCTTTTATAAGCCCGGCGTCTTATTCTATCACATTATACTCGCACAATCTTTATTGTTATCGCGATTTTGCGCTAAGAGGTCATGCGTGTGTCCTAGTATTCATGAGTGCTCTAGAAATTTTATACAATTACATAAGGGTGGCACGACTCTCTTATATAGGTTCAATCATGAAGTGTATTCTACAGAGCGATACACCACCTATAAAGGCTATGAATTGGATTAAGTGTTTAACTCAACCCCACTTTGCCTTGCAGTATTATTGCACTATATTCACACATCATAGAAGGGACATAATTTCATAGTGTACACTTGATCAAGATGACCTGTTATTACCCATATGAATCTAATTCATGGAATCTCCAGTCACATAGGTTAGGTTACCATCATTTTGATCTTCTCAGTTGATAAAAAGTCTCACTCCCCTCGATGTTTTTTTAGTCTATGAATTGATCAGATTCACTCTTGACTTCATATAATTTATAAAAAAATATTTCAATATATCTAACTGCTTTATCACATTAGTTTTCAAATAAATATGTTTATTTTTGTCATTGAAAATTTTATTTCTATTACAACCACGGCAACCACAATATATTGCCACAAAGTATATTTATTTTATTCCAATTTGAAATACTCACTAAGAGGTCTCTTTACCACTTAGCCTCATCACCAACCAACCAACTTTAAATTCATAGTATGACAATTCACTATGGGTAAATTTATAATCACTTGTTGACTTTGTCTCAACTAAATTAGAGATTCAGTTAACATCATTGTATCATTTAATACAACAGAAAGTTCACTATATTTAATATTAATATTATCAACAATAAAAAATATAAAACTCATCAAAAGATTTTTTTCCCCTCATTTGACAGCATCATTTTTCAAAATCATTGAACGTCAGAAACATGAGAAATATTATTATTCATTAAAAGAAAAATATTCTTCAACAAACTCAACAACAAATATTTTTTCTTTATAATATTGCATTCAATCACATCACGCCATTGAAAATCATAATTTTTTATATGCAATATTTATTAACATATAATCAAAATTTTTAGATCCTGTTTTTCTTTTCTTAGAATCATACAATACAACCTTAGCAAAATACCCTCACACTTTTAAATATTTTAAAATAGGGGATAACTTTTTCACAATCCGTAAAGTTTTTCAATTCTATAAGAAATCATATTATATACAAGTTTATACACCAAAACATATTAAAGAAATTACTCACATTTTAAAGTGAATACATAATATTATATATGGGCAGAGAAAAGATCATGTGATCACTTGCATTCATTCTAATACTAAAAATATAGTACAGGCCCTTAATGACTATTCAAAAGATGATATACATTTTTCTACAAAAAAATTTAAAAGTTAACATTAAAATGCTAACTAGATGATCAAATGACAATTTCAATCATTAAAACCACCAAATAATTATTCAAGGAATTGAATTCAGTAAAATCATCTAATGTCTCATTACATTTCACAAAACAAATATTGGAGATATGAAGATTTTGCATTTTAATATTAATATAATATAAACTAACACACTTAAATTTAAAATATCATAATAAATTACTTGAATGAATCAAGTAGACAGAAATACTAGCATGTTTTTCATATAAAACATTCACCCAACTTTTTCAAATAATCACGTAAAGACTAAATTGATTTAGATGTTAGGAACATGTACTGCCCCAATTAAATGCCAATGTTTTCCATACATGAGGTTAATGAGAAAAACTTTTTCATTTCAAGAACTTTAATAGTTCTAGAATCACCCACATAAAATTAATCTTGTTCTTCAACTCGGGTATAGAACACAATAATATTAGTTAGCACAAATGCTCCCAATAACATCAAAATCTAACACTTAATCTCTCACGTTGGCCACAAAATTCACTACAGTAATGACTACAACAAATATATCATCTGTTCAGTCATATTTTTTTCTTAGCGGGATTATCATTTCTCTGAATCTTCTTTTATATTGAGGGGTATGTTGATTTAATTTACCACACACAAATCTATTAAAATATAGGCATATAGTATCGTTACATACCTTATTAGCATGAACAAAAAATTCAATTATCCTTTATAATACTGAATTTGGTAAAAAAAAAAAAAAATTCTTTGACTGCTATGGCTTTCCTCTAAACTTGGGGTCTAGATCTCCAAAATCTTTGATATGTGAATAATTGACAACAAGAACATAGCAGACAACAATACAGTGCCACCAAACAAGCAAAGCAAACACAAATCTAAACTTAACCCATCTACTGAATCTTCGGGACCTGTTCTCTGCATTTTAATTTGTGTTGTTTGCACCTACTAATGATATGGGTAGTTAATGCAATTCCTCTATTTTGCCCATTGGAGATAATAATAATAATAATAATAACAGTAGATTTCTAATTCTTTGTAGTAAAGGAGTAC
>JACEIK010000558.1:335257-346760 GCA_018107945.1 Datura stramonium | reverse complement strand
GTGACTGATGTTGGAGCTTGGGGAAACTTCAACGGGCCTTCAGGTTAACTGATGAAAAGGCCGCTGCAACCAGGAAGATGAGGAAGAGATTACTAGACGTGCTCACAGTGGATGACAGTTGAAGATTATCATGCCTCCAAGTGGGAGATTGTTGGGCTTGTGGAGGCCTGATTAAGTCGGCCCAGCCAACTTAGGCCGTTTCGACTTATGACCGTTAGAATTCCGACTTATGACCGTTAGAATTCTGACTTATGACCGTTAGAATTCCGACTTATGACCGTTGTTCGCATTACACACTACCTATCCAGTTCATGCACAACTAAGCTACATCTAATATGCTAAGCTATCAAATGGCATAAAAAGATCCACATTAGTCATGCTTCGCAATCAATAAACATAGCTAACTATACAACAAAAATGTTTAACAAGGGTCATTTTTCAACAATTTCAAAACATCAAACACATGTGCATTTATTGGCTGTAAAGTACTCCTAAACTACTTCTAGTTAAACAAAAACCAAACATCCTAAACATGCTGGTTCTAGTTGATATCATGTACAAGGAAAATAAAATACGGGAATAAAAACTCTCGAACGAATCAAAAATCAAAAGACAGATACACACCCCCTTTTGAAAAGCATGCTTTGTCCCCAAAGCAAGAAAATAAAAAAACTAAGAGAGGGACATACCTGTGGAGCTCTAAGTGCTCCTGTCAGCTACTCAGACTTCACCGACCATTCATCGGTTGCCTCCCATACAACATCTAATTTAACATCGTGGCATAATGCAAGTCTCTTGACTATTCAGTCTTCATCAAGAACAAACTTCACCTCCTTCTCAAGTAGGTTGCATAATGGTTGTGTAATTTTGGAGAAGTCCTTGATGAACCTCCTGTAGAACCCTACATGCCCCAAAAAGCTCCGGATACCTTTGACAGAAATAGGTGGTGGCAATCCAACTATGACCTTGATTTTAGCTCTGTCTACCTCTATCCCTTTTCTTGAGATTCTATGACCTAGCACAATCCTCTCTTTGACAATACAATGACAATTTTCCTAATTGAGGACAAGATTGGTTTATTTACACCTACTCATCACTTTACTCAAGTGCTCAAGGAAATCTTTGAATGAATCACCTACAACTGAGAAGTCATCCCTAAACACTTCAATGGTATCCTCCATCATGTCTGAAAAGATGGATATCATACAACGCCAAAATGTAGCTGGTGCGTTGCACAACCCAAAGGGCATCCTCCTGAAAGAAAACGTTGCATAAGGATAGGTGAAGGTGGTTTTCTCTTGGTCCATCGGGGCTATGGAGATCTGATTATATCCTAAATAGCCATCAAGAAAACAATACCATCCTCTATCTGCAAACCTGTCGAGCATCTGATCCATGAAAGGCATTGGGAAATGGTCCTTCTGGGTCCAGTGATTGAGTTTTTAGTAGTCCATGCAAACAAGACAACCTGTAATCGGCCTAGTCGGTACTATCTCATTCTTCTCATTTGGAACCACCGTGATTCCGCCTTTCTTTGGTACACACTGCACTAGATTCACCCACTTACTATCAACGATAGGGTAAACTACACCAACATCTAACTATTTGATGATATCTTTCTTCACCACCTCTTGCATCGGTGGATTCAGTCATCGCTGATGCTCTATGCTCGGTATACAGTTCGGCTCAAGCTGAATTTTATGGATGCATATTCTTGGAGGGATACTGATGATGTCAGCAATGGTCCTACCAATTGCCTTTTTGTATCTTCTCAATACTAACACTAGGGCCTCAACTTGCCACTCTATGAGGTCTGCAACAATAATCACTGCAAAGTGTTGTTCTTCCCCCAGGAATGCATATTTCAGATATGGAGGTAGAGCTTTAAGCTCCAAGATTGGTGGTACTCCCACTGATGGTTTTTCTAGGGAGGGGGGGGGTTGCATGGTTCTTTAGATCAAGATCTAACTTCTTCGGTCTGAAGTTGTAGGACCCGATTCTCTCCAGTGCATCACCATCTCGGTGTACCCCTGGAAATCATCCCCATCATAGTTCTTAAGGACAGCTGCCAGTGTCTCCACACTCAATCTTTTCTCCAAAGGTACGAGCAACCTCTTATCCTCCATCTTGCTGTTCATGGAGGTTGCTCTTGAGTTGAGGAATCCTTCTTGTAGCCTAAATAAATCAAAACAAAAGAAAAAAAAATGTAAATGAGGAAATAAAGACTAAAAGTTAAACACAATAAATTAATCTAATCCTAAGCCGTATTCCTTGGCAACAACACCATTTTTTGATAACGCTCAAATCACACCCCTATAAAGTATGACACAGACATTGTCAATAAAGAACCCAACTAGGTTGGGGTCGATCCCATAGGAAATATGGTCAGGATGTAGAATAACGCTAGTATTTATGCTTTTAGTACAATTATTTCCTACGGGGGGTTTGTCACGACCCGAGCTAAAACCCCTGATCGCAACACAAAACCTAGAACTAGGAATGGCCCCTAGTCGATCCATGATATCAACATTACAACTATAGAACATTATACCAGGCATAATATGATACTTAAACATAAATATGAAGAAGTATGAATAGCAAAAGTATAGTCAATGGTAATACTATATCACTGAGTTTGAAGCTGAATATACAAATATATGTTTGAAAAGACTCTACTAACTGATGAGATGCTTGGACAAGCCCCCAGCTATCTCTAAGTATGAAAGAAACCAACATAATGATACTGAAAGATAGATGCCCTTGGGGGATGAGGACCCTAGAACGGGAGCAGGACTAAGGACGTGGCTGAGTCTGATAACTAGGACCTGTATTATGAAACGATACAACATAGAGTATACGGTCAGTACTTGAAATGTACTGAGTAAACAAGGTAGGTAAAACAGGTTGATTAAGTATAACTGAAATCATGCACATAACATAAATCATAATATCATGAGAGTAAGGACTGCATGCTAATATTTGAAAACATGTATAGTTATAAACTGAATTTCCATATCTAAATAGAATGACCCAAATTAGAAGATAGAATCATATGGCTTGCCATAGCTGAAATCATAAGTAAAATCTTATAAACCGATCATTGGGCCAAACCTACTGAAAGTATTATATCATAAGTCATAAACATGCATAACTGAATTCACGAGGGACAATAGGAGACTCGTCATAACCGACACCATCACGATAGAGCTTACATTATGGCCCAACTATTACACTAAAGTGGGCAGAGCCATCCGAAATCTTGCCAGGGCTAAGGACACTACCATGATATCAACATCAAGTTGAAAGCCCCTTGGGGACAGGGGAAGCTCACAAGGGAGGTCCCAATGTAAATATATAAACCTACGTTGGCGTGTAGTTCTGAGACCCGAGGTGTACATGAACCTTTAGCCTACTCGATGCTAGACACTACTCCTAAAAACATGCAAAGTGCTCTCCATCGTTTTTCAACGAGGATGGATCCATCATTTTTTAATGAAGCTGATATTTTAATTACATGCATAGTTTGAAATTTGAATACGGGGAGTCCTGGCTCCAAATATATCATAAGTTGAAAATAGGGAGTATCACTCCAAACCATATGGTAAGCTGATATTGTAAAATTGAACATAATCATGAAAACATACTTAACATGTATGAGCTTGTCCAAATCTTAAAATCTTGCATACTTAAAATAGACTTCATAAGCCAAAATCGTAGTTTCATACATGGGTAATTTGTAGACATTCAATCATGCTAGATACCTCTTCATACTTGAAATCATAAATCATAAACTTGACTTTTCATGAACTTGTATAATTGGACATAATTTTTTAAAATTTGAAATCATGAATTTATAATTAAAATAGATATAAAATCTACCCATGAATCTTAAAATATACTTTGAAACATGAAGAAAATTGACCCCTAAATATTTCATAAAGAATTTCATAAAATTAGGATAAAACCCCATAGGATTATGAACTTGATCTAGAACTTGAATTCATGGAATTGAGGAGCATTTTGAGCATGAGAGTGAAAGAAACTCTCATTCATAGCCCTACATACCTGGGTAAACTAAATCTACACTTTTATTTGAAAGCTCAAGAGATTTGGAGAAGAACTTGAAGGGTTTAAGCTTGATCTTCAATGGAAAACCTCTAAGATTACATGAATGAAAGTTGAATGAATTAGAATAGGTTAAACTCCCTCAATACACTTCTTTTAGGGCTTAAAACGACATAGTTTAGGACTTAGGAGTTTAGGAATTATGAAAATACCTTACTGATTCATAGGAAAAATGACACTGCCAGTCCTAATGAGGGACATCACGAGTCATTACTCCACTAGATGACTCATCGTCTCCTCTCATCACCACCACTAGAAACTTTCTATTCACTGAACTTCCTCCACTCATGGACCACTTGACGAGTCATTAGATGCACAATGACTCGTCCTTCCATCCTGCCAACACTGCCAATTCAACCTTTCCACACTCCCTCAACACCCAAAGAGGGACACCACCAGAGCAAAATCTCATTCTTCCAACTTATCTTACATACCACGGGCTTCCCGATTACTCATTGAGTCATGTGACGAGTCGTTCCTCCACCTGTCTCCACTGGTAACACTTCTTCCACATCCAACTCCACCCTATCTAATAGACCATATAACGATCCATTAAATTATTTTTCAGGTTACTTGACTGGTCATTCTGTGAACTGGTGAGAATTTTTATTCTTTCTCAGTTTTAACCCTCGGGTCTGATCTTAGAGACTCTTGGGGTATTACAGGGTTTTAAAGAAAAATCAAGTAAGAAAGAGGTAGATTGTTTTTGTGATCAATTTTATGCAATTAACTAAGGAAGTGTTCCCCATGGATTCAAAACAACTTTGGGTTATTAAACTAGTGATCTATCCCAATATATAGCTTGCAGAACAGTTAACATAGATTCATCCAAACGACTAATTCGTCCCTATTGGGTGACTATATTGAATCACCGGATTAGGTATCTTGAGTGTTTTCACTTTAATTATTATCAATTATTCCAAATTAACTATCCTGGGACCGCAACTCAAGTTACTCAATGAAACTTAAAGTTCAAGGCTTTGTTGTTCTTCTTTTTTTCTAATCTCTACTTCTCTAGGTTAAAATAAGTAGGGAATTCGAGCAAGCCCTAATTTTGCGCATCGTTAAGAAACATTTATGATGAAGAGATGAACAATGCAAGCATTCGTATTGGTTTAAAATTACCTTATGTTAACCCTAGTTAGTTAATTCGCCATGATTCCCACAATCCTAGTTGTAGAGGTTTTAGAAATTCATGATTGAAAGAAAAGAATTAGATTTCATGGTAGAAAATATAATTAACTACTTACAATGATGATTGAAAAAAAACCCGGATTGATTATTTCATAATCAAAGTATGATTGCATCAAGAACAATCGAAGAAATCTCAATGCAATTCGTGTATTTGATCTCCAAGTAATGTTAGGAAAACAAAAATCACGATTACAACAACAATGAATCAGTCCTATAAAGAAAATAACCTAAAAAATATTTATATAAATAATTAGGAACTTTTTATAAATTAACAGGGAACTGCCGCCAACCTAACCTATGAGTCGTAGCATGAAGCTACGAGTCTTGGTTTTCATCCGTAACATGCACTGTAGTATTGAAAATTATTTAAGTCCTGGGCGAAGGTACGACTCGTACAATGATGCTATGAGTTGTATGTTACCTGTCCTGGTCTGATCTTGTAAGGTCTGGAATCCTATGTAATTTGTCACGAGTCCATGGTATGGTTTATACATTGTTGTTACAACTCATGGTCTCTATTTGTACTCTGGGACCTACCAACCTGTCATACTCACTAGAATTCACCACAGTTCCTTGGTATGAGTTGTATGATATTGTCATGACTCATGCATTCTATTCGTACCAGGAACTCAGGAAAGTGCAAATTTCTGACTCTCTCCATGACTCCTTGGTACGACTCGTACCATGGTTGTACGCTCGTACCAAGAGTCGTACTTGGCCTCAACACTTGTGCATATCCTTTGAATTTTATCACGACTGCAAGGTACGACTTGTATCACTAGGTAGGGCTCGTACTGAGGACTGTACTTGGCCCATTTTCTACACTTTTTCCTCTTTATTTCCAGAATTCAACTCCAAAATATGATTTCCCTGAAAATAAAGTAAAAGCACCTCATATCCATAGAAACATACCTAATACCAACCATTTTTCCTGCATTTTAAGTGTCGAAAGTGTTATAAACCCACAACATATCAGTACTATAAATAGACTTCATGGTTAGATTCATGACCATGGAATCATCAGTAGACATACATACCAGGTAATTAATTCGCAGATTGTAAATGGATTTCATGGTCCAATTTATAGCCATAGGTTGACCTTTAACTTAGATGGATCATGGGAACCTTTGTGGATCGTTGTTTGAACCGTATAGTTCATTCCATNAAGCACTATGATCTTGGGCAGAATTATCTTTAACTTAGATGGATCATGGGAACCTTTGTGGATCGTTGTTTGAACCGTATAGTTCATTCCATAGTTGTCGACTCTATCGTATTTAAGGGAAGGGTATAAATACCCGACCCTCCACTTCACTCTCCACTTTCAAATTCTCTCGATATTTCCTTTTTCTCCCTTAACTATCAACACCACCATCGAGCCCGAAATATTACAGACTTTGAAGGTTGAGGCATCATAGACATTGTTGACTAAATAGTGCTCTTAGTACACCACAAGGAGTTCTAGACCCCTTGTTTTTACATTTCTTTTTCTCTTTTCATACATGGGGACATAGTTTTTAGCTGGAGTGGGTTATTCTTTTCAGCCTCATGTTTTTTTGTATGTCTCAAGTATTTTGCTTTTGTAAATAGTCGCATCTCTCTTAGTAGAGTCATACCCAGATTTTTTAGTCCTGCTTCTTTTCTAGGGTTTATTTTACTACTAAATCAAGCATGTTTAGGTGTAATAGAGTATAGAGTAATGAATTTTTCCGATGATAGATTGCTAGGTGACATTCTTAAAAGAATAAATTTTGCATAGTTTGAGTAGAATAGAGTAGGTTTGACTGGCGGTAGTCAGTTACCTTATGGCATGAAAATTAGTATTACTTTAAAAATGGACCCCCTCCAAAAACAAAAAAAATTGGGTGAACTCTAATTGTATGTATTGATGTGTATTTATCTTTTTGTGACATTGAAATTGCTAGATGCTTAATTAGAGTAAGTTTGGGAGTTAGTGTAGAAGCTAAATAAAGTCCATAGCCATTCTATTTGAGAAATTAGTTTATGTTTTTAAGTTATGTATGTAGTCTAGAACTTGTCTGGTTAGTCATGCTATTTGTCTAAGGATAGCTTAATTGTAGAAATGAACTTAGGCTATCTTTATGGTATCAAAGCCCATTTGGCCTATATATTACATCTACAAGTAAAATAATATCCCTAGTCTCACATTGTGATATTTTAACCTTTTTGTTAGCTAGCCGTAACTAAACCCGAAATCCTTGTATAAAAATTAATTTTGTTTTTGCACCTGTCTCTCCTTGAAGCTAATAATAAAGAATGAGGCTTAAAAAGCCTAAGTTTGGGTAAATTTAGTTGCAAGTTCATCAAGCCCAGGTATATAGGGTTATGAATGGGGGAATTCTTCCACCCTTATGCGCAATTTCATCTCTATCTCATGATTTCAAGCCGCTAAGCATGTTATATTGAAATTCTAGGGTTTAACCTAATTCCATGCAATTACTCATGATATCTCTATAGGTTTAATTCTCTCATGTTTCAAATGATGAAATACAGTTATTAGGGAAACTTTCACTCTTAAATTCCTCATGAATTGATGATTTCAAGCGTATGAGCCCATGACTTCTAGTATGATGAACCATAAAAGTATGCATGAATATTTGCGAATTCTTAAACTTATGATTCCATAATTTCAAATTATGAAGCTTATTTCATGTATGTATGATTTCATGAGTTGGGCAAGCCCATGTAAAGTCAAGTATGTTTTATCATGATTTTAGCCAAGGCTTATAAAATCAGTTTTACAAAGATGTTTGGAGTCAAGATTCCAAAGAAACAAATTTAAACTTTGTTTTGAGAATATAATTATGAGCTATATGCATGTTTTGGGAGTAGTATCTAGCACCGAGAAGGCCAGGAATTTCGAAAATCCCGATCTCAGAACTATGCGCCACCGTAGGTATATATTTGTATTTGAGACCTCTCAAGAGAGTGTTTACCCCATCTAAGAGCACACCATGATATCACACCTTATTCGTTCTTTTTCCTGGCAAGGCTTAGGATGACTCTCCTCTACGTGGGCAAGACATGAGATCATCATGCGCTCATACGTGATGGTTGTCGATTATGATGAGTCTTCTATTATTCCTCATATTTTTAGTTACTCATATTCATGTCTTATGATATTATGTTTTATTGTATATTTGACCCATTGATTAGTTTATGAGTTTTCACATATGATTTCAAGTGTGGTACACTACATGATTTCTATTTTTAAACTTTGGGTCATTATATTCAACTTATGATGAATATCTCATGATTAAATTTATGTCAGGATTATGGTTTTAGCATGTTGTCCTTACTCTTACCCTCTATCTTGTTTTACATTCATGATTTCATATTATCGTTTTACTAGCATGTTTTACTTTCTATACATATGAAATACATTCCAAGTAATAGCCGCATACTCTATGCTATATTATCTCATGATATAGGTTTGGGTGATCCATCACAGTTTCATTATTAGCTCGCTCCCGCTCAGTTCAGCCCTATTCTAGTTTTGGTGGGTCCTCATGATCCGAGGACGTCAGTTTTGATTATATCTCTTTATTTATGTCTTTTAATTTCACACTTAGCAAGCTAGTTGAGGATTTTTTCATCAGCTCATCAAATATTTAGAGGCTCTTCAGACAACTATGTATAGATGGTTCAACAATGTTGACTTGTGTTTACATTCTTGTAGTTATGCTATGACAGACTTCCTCTTATATTATGTTCATGTTCTATTTCAGTGATGCTCTTGTTCATGCTATGTATGTTCCATAGGTTAGTTTGGAGTCATTCGTGGTTCTAGGTCCCGTGTTGCAGTCCGGGGTCCCAGCTCAGATCGTGACAAAAGCACCCTACCAATGTCAATGAAAGTGAATAAAAGGGAAAGAAGAAAAAAGTGTAGAATAGATGAATAAAGTGTAGTATTCAAGAAGGGTGTTATGCTTAGACTTAGTGTAGATAGCTTGTTGTGTTATGCTTAGACTTAGTAAAGTGTAGTGTCTTGTTACTTGTTTGAGGACAAGCAAAGGCTTTAAGATGAGAGTGTTGATGTGCCATAAAATTATGACATATCTGATGTCTTTTACTTGAGTTTACAATATCTTTTTTCATATTTTTCTACGTTTATAATGTTAGAAATGTTATGTTAGAGGTGTTTAATGTCTAAGTGGCCAAAACAAAGAAGAGGATACAAAGTACTCAAAATTGGGTATTCCACGAGTTGTGGATCTAAAACACGAGCTTTGGATACCATCATGGAAAAGATCAGATGTTGTGTCTTCAGGCTTTTCAGGGTTAACTAAGTCACGATGGAAAGTACAAACCATATGTCACATTCGTGGCTTGTTAGATCAAAAGAAGGCAGATAGGGAAGATAAAATATGAAAGGTTTTACAATTGTCGATCATTTCACAATTCGCGGGTTATTCTACAGTAGAAATGCAACAACCCTAGACAGGATTCCACGGATGAGTTAAAGGAAATTCACCGACCATATGCCTGTTTCATAGTGAATGGATCATGTCAGCGGGTAATTTGATAATTTTAGAATTTTCAGTTTGTGGGTCATTATAAGTACTTCTTATAGGGTTTTTATGCAGAAGAGTTACAGATTTTGATAGTTTGAAATTGTAAGAAAATGTTCTCTCCCTAGTTACGCAATTTATGAAGCACAAACAACAACATTGAATTCTTTTTGTCCTTCAATTCTAAGTAAGCTTTTATGATTTCATCATCTTTTTATTATTATTTTTCCTGCAATATGAGTAGGTAAATCCTTTACTGAGGTTGTATACCCAATGAGGGTGTAACATTCATAAGATTTTTATGGTTGCATTATTTTCGAGTAATAAAGATATTAAACTATTTCTTATTTTTTTTATTGGTTGATGGTTGCAAATATTAACCCAAGTCATAATATTTTAGTTTCTCTTGAAAAAGCAGACTAGGATTTGATAAAAAAGTGAGAAAGAACTCAAGGCATTAACCTTATTTAATTAATATCTTTGGGATGAGTTGAATTTACTTAGCATAGCCAATCTCTCTTATCTAAATAATTCATATAGATTTGGTAAAATCATATTGATATAAGTTATTCAACTCTTGAGAAAGATTGAGTGATGGTATTAGTGATTGAGTGCATATCTAGACAACTTGAATATCTTTAATTGCATGAAAACTGAGAACGCTGCACCCATTATGGGAACACAACCTTAGTGTCTTAATCAATATAGTTCACAATCAAATTAAATACAAAATTTTAGTTATAGAATCACAACCGATATTTTCTACATTCACATGATAGAAACTAGACTATCAGTCAACTAATCATCTAATTAGAATTTTTTTACACCGATTCCCTATGGGATTAGACCCCAAACTTTCTAGGTTACTATATTTATATATGACCGTATTACATCATCTTTAGGTGCTCTTATACTAGTGACACTATGTTTTGGGCATTGATTGGATTTTCTTCCCCATTATATTTATATTATGAAATCTCTAATTAAGACTTATTGTTCTATTATTTCTATATCTTTCATATTATTACTTGTTGTTGTGTTGGGTTTGGGGTTAACTCACTTATACATGAGTTAGGGTAGATGTCATCATGATCTGGATTTTAAATTGTGACACCTTGTTTTCCACCATCCATAATATTTTATATTATAATGGGTGCTTCTTGTACTCTTGAAGGTATTACCATATTTATCTGTTAAGGTGTTAGACTTTACGCGTGATTATAATTTTGACTGTTTTAATTTATTTGTCTGATTTTAACTTGACACAGCTTTTTAATCTTATGATTTTTAATATTTTATGTGAAAAGTTAGAATTAAAGAGATGTCAAAAAGGAAAGAGACATTCTTTTTGAAATATATTAAGAAGAAGAGTAAGACAAATAAATTAAAATGGAGGTAGTATATGAGATCCTCTTGCATATGCATTTTTAATTTAATTGATCTATTTTAAATAAGTTACTTCTATCTGTTTGTAAAAAAACTAGCAATTTTTCAAAATCAAGTACTTACTTAATAGTTATGAAAGATGATATTATTATGTAAGTGAGAAACACCTAGGTTGAAAGTTGGATTACCATTTTGCCCCTCCACTAAATTAAAATTTAATTAATATATAATCAAATATTAATATTTTATCATATCATATCATATCT